>VZUI01037648.1:0-121274 GCA_013401135.1 Cettia cetti | reverse complement strand
AAAATTATAGTAATTTGGAGGGAAGGGGGGTTACATTCTCCATTCCAGGGAAAACTCCAGTTTCCCCTGGCAGATACCTGTCTCTAAACCAGGACAGAAGCACATGTTGTCTGTTCCTTTTGCACAAAAAGGTAGTTTCTCCTCAGCATTCAGTAACCACAACAAAGTTGATGTTTCAATGCTGTCATTCAATGCCAATGAAACTGTGTTATTATTTAAAAATCTGTGGTTTACATGCACTAAAAAGAATGTAAATTATCTGCATAACTTTTGCTTAACACAACCAATTGACTCCACTTAACAACCTTCTCTCAATGTATTCCTAAATGATACTAAATAAAGTTTCCTTTGCCTTTCTTCAGGCTTCAAAAGTCAGAAATGTTAGTCCTGCTCTTTGCTCTTCGGCCTATAAACTGTAAATATCACTAGTATCTGAAGAGTAGCTGAACTTTTTCCATTGAACTTAAATTAAAAATAGGGATTTTGTCTTTTCAACGTTTTCCAATATATTTACTCAGCACATATGAAAATTTAAGAAAGCATTCTTTTTTTTTTTTTTTTTGCAAGAGTAATTTATCTCCTGACTCAGCCTTCCTCTTGTCTCTGTATAATATTCCTGTAATTTTTTATGTAATAGAGACCCATGTAAACTAAAGTCAACTGACAGGAAAAGAGAAGGCTGTTACATTAATTTCTTCGCTATTTTGAGCTTAAGTGTTTCATTGGTGGTTTAAATATACTAAAAGCTTTTTAATATATCCTGTTTCTATTCATTCTTGTATCAACATAACTAAAATTTTACAGTCACAAAAGCATCTATTTTGATGAGTATGTTGACTTCCAATTTCACAGAATCAGATGTATTCACACAAGTTTCTTCAGTGATTCACTTTCATGTTCCAAATTAATCTTGGAATCACAGAAAAATGCTCCTAAAATACCATGTGTTTTGGAGATCTGTATAAAGGCACCCATTAGAAATGGGAAATCAATCTCCTTTTTCTATGGTTATTTAGTCTTACCTGTATTTTCACAGAGTAAACCTTCACAACAAAACCACCTCCACCGAGCATCAGATGAAAAATATCTTTAAGTACTCCTTGAATCCATAGCTTTGCAGAAGGCATGCAATTAGATTTTTAATAGAATTTTCAATTAAGATGCAGTCTTGACAGGCATCAGTACTATAATGATTCCCTCCACTATATAAGTGAAGGGCACAAAAGTGGAATGACTGTGGAAATCAATAATTTTAAAATTATATCCCATCATATTTTCCTAACATCTGATTTTGATTCTGCAGAAGGAACTCTGCAATTGCATGCAGTGTTACACATCAGGAAATTGTGGAAATGGCACATTACAGAAGACTCAATCCACAGAGACTCAAAATGACTGTACAAGGAACCACAAATAGTGTAACTGCTTGACTATTTGCCTTTTTCTCTTTTTTCAGTGTATCAGTTCTCCATGAACCTGGATAAGACGATACCTCTCCAAAAAGATAATGAATTAATTAATCACTTAATGTTATGCAGATTCCAGATAGTCAAACAGTTTTTGGCTCTGCAGCTCACATTCAGGTACTTTTGCATTTATTACATACATATGGATTGTTATTCTGTATGTTTCAATCAATTATATTTTATAAACTTGGTTTTTTTAAACTAGAACAGAAATCTAACAACCTAGCATTTTTACAGTCCTAACTCCCTTTTTACCAACACAACAATCTGTAGAGATACTAAGTCAATCCTTCAGAACTTAGGAATCACCAAATCTCTTTCATCCATTTCTCAGCATTTTAGCTTCAGAGCTACTTGAGAATTTTACTGTAGCTCCACAAGCTTTTCTTCTTCCTCCTTCTTAACAACCTCCTTAAATAGATTAAAATTATCCTATAGAAAGAATTCAGGAAAGTAGAGGCTATTCCAACACCATTACATGTCATTACTGTTGCAGAAAGCCCATGACAACCTCACTTTGTTATCTTGACCTACTGACACTTTTATTTTTTTACTGTGACTGGAAAAAAAAAAATCTTCCCTTCATCTTTTTGTCAGCTGGCACTGATATCCTTGGCTAGTATGATGGAATAAGAAGTGCTAAACGATTCTGCTCTGCACAGAGCCCTTCTCCACCCACTGCTGCACCTCTAGAGTGGCTTTATTTGAATGCTAAATCAGTCACTCTCAAAAAGCTATAGAAGTCCATGGTCCAAATCTGTTTTTTTCCCAAGAAAAACAACCTAATTAATCCTACTAAACACAACAAAAAGTTAAGCAGTGAACAGTACCAAACATTTTTATGGACACTAATATAACAGCCACACACCTCTTGCAATAAAAGAGCTTGCAGGTATAAGCATTTACTATGCTTGTCAGTCTCTGCACATGATGGCCTAGGAAAAAGGGATGGCATTTACCAAGCTGATCGCCTCTCCACTCACTGTCACAAAAAGCACACTCAGGATTACATTACTAGCAAGAGTAACAAAATATTTTGAAACATTTCAAATAAATCCAAATTTGGCTAACAGGAACACAGAAAAATCTTGGTGCTCATTTCCTTACCATGAACAGGATTGACTCCATCACTTCCAAGTCATTAGTTGTAATGTACTGAGGGGTGTAACAATCACAATCCTTACAATCAATCCTTCCCTTTCTGTGGATAGCTCCCCATCTCACACCTAGCAGCACTGTATCCTTCACTGCAGGTGATCTCTGCTTAAAAAATCTGAAACATATTTGCATCCTTTGGAACTCCATTGTTTGAATTATTTTTGCAACCAAATAAATGCAGAGCAAGAGCTACAAGTAGAGCCACCTCTTCTGTTTGCAGTAGTAAATGCACAGACAAATAACAATGGATTACCTGAGCACAGGGTTTTTTTGCTTTTTAGCAAGTCTGTATCTCATTGACTTTATGTTCTATTAAAGGTTGTTTATTCCTAAAGGTTCAGCAGTAAGTACAACCACAGAGGATGGAGTAAGGGTAAAGACCAGCACAAAATCCCTCTTTCAATCAGTTACACTCAATAGCAGTATTAACAGAAAATGTTTATTCCATTGTTTCAGTAAGCTAGGAATTCTCAGACTTCATAGGATTTGAAATATCTGGCAGACTCTCATGCAATATGACTTAGAAAACAACTTGCCCTCATTCCTGATACACAGAAAATGGGCAAATGGCAAAGTGATGGTAAACAACCTTTGCCAGCCACTTGATTTGCCTAAAGGCAAGGAATTTCACAGGAAGAGTGAAAGGTAGAGCAGAAAGGTAGAGCAAAAGCTGGCACAGCCCAAGACACTGTATTGGAGGCTCAATTAGAGTCAACGGGGTGAAAGTCAGGATCCACTGGCCCCTAGGAATGTCAAACAACAGATAAGAGCAGTGTCAAAATTGGACTACACACACTGAGCTAAAATTAACATCAGGGTTACTGGGGTGAGCAGTCATCAGTTCCAAGTTGTGCCTGCAGCTGTCATAGGAATGAGTGAAGAGCTTCTGATACTGCCCTGGGTTTGCATACAGTATTGAGCCCCTAAACAAAGTAAAAAATAAAATTAAAAAAAACCCCAAATAAAATATAAACCTGAAAATAATTTAAAGTGTTTGTAATACTTGCTTACTCCAATATTTTAATGAGAATTTATACTCCAAATCATTATTTACAATAAGCAGATTCAAATGCTGCAGAACTGGAGGCATGGCGCTTATTAATGACTATATAAATTTACATTTGTGATTGCTCTTTATATTAAATAAATGAACACTTTTCATGTTTGGGTTCTTTCTAAATGAATTTGTATCCTCCAAATATTAGCTGTGATAACATCAGCTTTCTGAAATGCAATTAAGCAACTAAATTAAATTTGAAAAGATTATATCAAAAAAATCTCTTTATAAATAAGGTCTGTAAAACTTCAGTAAGTTTTAAACTAATATTAATGTAATATTCGACCATTCCATTACGTGCATTAAAAACCCCCTACATTTCCTCAGCCAAAATATCACAAGAGGAAAAATACCTTCATCACTGAATTTACAGGTAAGCCATTAACTTGGAATTACTGCTTTTTAAATAAATGGCTTGATTTGAATCATAGCTTGCCTCTGGAGAAAATGCATAAAACTAAGAAAAATAAGTAAATATAATATTTGAATGACAGATTCATCAGGAAAATCTGCAGAGTAATAGCAATACCTGTAGGAAGAGAGCATTATCTTTACTGTGAACAAAGTATAAAGTGATAACAGAGTTCTCAGACCTCAGTTGTTTATTCCACACACAATACTCTAAAATGGTCAGAACCCACACCATCTTCCAAAAATATAATAATTGATGTATCCAGATTGCATCCTGAAGATTAAGAAGTTAAACAAACCATGCACACAGCTGATTTAGTTTCAATCCAATTTCCTTCTCTGAATAAATTTCATTTTATTACTAATCTCATGGTTTTACATTATGAACCTCATGTTAATTTCTCTTTCATTACGTGAAAACCTTTAACCGCAAAGGTACCAACAGGGATGTTCATATTATTCAGGATTCTGCATTCAAATGGAAACAAAGGACTTAGAAATAAAGCACAGGAGACACGTGCCAGTCTTACCAGGGAGCAAAACTATGATTAATATAACACTGACTTATGCAAATACCATCTTACTTTTGTGCAAGTATTGCTATCAGAAAGAAAGAAAAAAAAAAAATAGCCTGGATTTTCATACCCATCAATAAAGTTCAAGAGCAGTTCCCTTATATTCCATATAATATATTACAGCTACAATGTCTTTCATAAGAAAAATTATACAGACTTTATAAATATATTGGGGGAGCAATTATTTTTACTAGCATTTATCATAAAAATGTAAAATAAACAATATTTGGAAATACAGACCAGAACAAATTTATTTTAGATTTTAAAAAGATGATTTTTATTAAGCACAAACAGCTTTTAATACATTATCAATACAAATAAGAAAACATCTGTTTAATGAATTTGATATATCAAAGATCTGATGGGCAGGTTGCATACTGGCACAATAAAAATGATTTTCTTTTTAGGTATTTCAAATTAAAATTACAGGGTTACCACAGTCTACACTGCAGGTACTTTCCTTACAGTCTAAAATTACTACATCACCTGGGCATGGGGGAAGCAAAGAACTAGAGTTTCATAATATGGAACTTCTAACACTTTTATTAGCACCACTCAAAGCTCGCATCAGCTGTCTAAGTAAGCAGCAGCTGACAGGTCAGGTAAAGCTTTACAGCAAATTTCAGTGCAAAGTTTACAGTTCCTTTTCATAAGATACTTGGAGTCTATGGTTTCATAGCATGTTAAATAATTATGGCTTGATAGATGTACAGTATTAAGATGCTGAGAACATTTACTTTGAAAAAAAGATGAGACTCGTGACAGCTGTGAAATGCTTTTTAATATATTATACCAAATTCTGTAATATGCAAACAACATGCTGGATTACAAACTGAAGTTATGAATTCATAGACAAGGTCAGTATTAGCTCTCTGGAGTAGTGGCTTCTGGTTGTCTCAGCTGCTGCTTTTTCAGGCTAACTAACTTCATCTTCTCTCTAATGTGTTCTGCTGCAGAAGCCATATCACTTGGGCTTCCAAAGTACTGCTCAGACCTAGAAAAAACCCAAACCACAATAAAATTATCAGTAATAGGTAAGTCAGTACATGAATACCCCTGTTAACTGCAGTAGAAAACACAAAGCAGATAAGAAAAACAGCCACTTTTTGCTCTTGTAATTTAAAAGTCGCCTTTAAAAGGCTTTGGAGACTTAGTGAGGAGACTCAACAACAAATTTTCATTAAATTACAGCAAATACTCAGTGAGCCTTTCATATCCAAAAGACACTTTCAACAGAAGTTTGAGGGTGGTGAGACACTGGCACAAGTTGCCCAGAGAAGCTGTGGCTGCCCTGACCCTGGAGGTGTTCAAAGCCAGGCTGGATGGGGCTTTGAGCAACCTGCTCTGGTGGAAGGTGCCCCTGGACCACGGCAGGGGGATTGGAACTGGATGATTTTTAATGTCCTTTCCAACCAAACCATTCTGTGATTTGAACAGCAGGGCACAACTGGATGCTTCCCAACTTGCTTTCTTACCCCCCTTCTCTGGCTCTCCCCCAAGTCAGTCTGACAGTTTTGCCTACTGTGACAATCTATGATACCTGTCTTTACATGAATTCTGAGCTTATAAAACTGCTGCAGTACTAAAGGACTTTTCACATGTTATGTCAACCACATGCTGTCAAATTATGCCATCTACCTCTCAAACTGAAAGAAACACATGGCTGTGTAATTCAAATACAACAAAAACCAGCTGAAATGTTAGGGAAGCCACTAACCAAGCTGTCAGCAAAGGGAGGGTTTAAACAGAATACCTGTTTCACAAGAACAGGTATTAAATCTAGTTACAAAGCAGAGAAGCTGTACACTTTGGAAATGGTAAAAGGACAAAGGACTTTCAGACAGGTAAAAGGGGACAGAAAAGTTATTCTATGCAAGAATGGACTCATTTGAGGAGGTAACTGATCAGACTACACAACGGCACATGGACCTCATACAGAGGTCCGTGTGCAGTTGTGCATGCACATTTCCTCATACAGAGCAGAAGCCATGAGCAGGACAGGGAACAGTGACCTGAACTTCCAAAAAGATACTGGCAAAAGTCTGAAAAGGTGAACAGGCTGATGAAAATGCCCCCAAGCATTTATGACATTTTGCTTGTTCTTAAATCTCAAACTACTAATAATGAGCAAACCCTTTGCAAACTATTTGTCAAACACTTCAAAACCAGAATGCCAGGATGACAACTATGATACCATTTTTGTGAAGGGGGATATGCAGAACTCTACTGGAATGCCAGAGGGGTCAGAAATAATGCTCAGGATTGCACAGTTGCTACTTTTACCAGGTCACTAGGATCCTCTATACAGAAGTTATACAAAAATACTTCAACAAACACTTCTTGATCTAGTTTTGGGTCAGTTTTTTGTTTGTTTTGGTTTTTTTTTCCACAGCTATAAAATCCTTCAATATTTTCAAACACTACTGAAAGAACAGTAAAAATCACTACTAATTCAGGCCTGGGACCATCTTCATGATCAGCACTCCATATTGAAGGATCTATACTGCAAAAGGCATATGGCATTTTGGAAATAAGGTGACAAATTTTCATGACCAGCTTCCTGAAACTGTATTTTCCAGATAGACTTCAGATAACCTTTAATGCAGCTGCCTGATGCTGTCTCATAAGGTTTCAGCCTCTAATTCAATATTCTTATTTTCTTCATTATGGTGTGGCATCCTACACACCCGAGACTTGTTCCATAGCTTGGCTGTAACTCAAATAGAAATTAACTACAAGCTCAGCATAACAATAGACATCATTAAACACAGAGAACCGAGTTATATTATGGCTGAGATTCCAAATTCAATTTGCTTTTGTAGCTCAAGAAAACTACCAATTTAAAGTTAGTATGAATACTTCTCGAGGGAAGCACTGCTTTGTTTACTGAATAAATCAAGTATAAATTTACCTTCAATAGGCTTAGATAGATAGAATTGCAAATAAATAAATAGAAATCCTGTAATTCTCATCTGGTATCTTTTTTAATGGACAAGAGGCTGGGACTGGTCATTCTTCTGTTACTTCTGCATACTGAGCTGATGCAAAGACTGCATAAACCTAATAATCATTCAGTGTGAAAAAGTCACTACTTTAAAAAGGCAGTGCATCAATACTCATTAAAAATTCTTTCCCATGTTTTCACAGAAAGCAGGTAGGTCCTATTTCAAACTTTATAAAAACAATCTGCTCACTTTTCTATTTCAGCAATAAGCCTTCAGGATTGTTCTGCATATGAGACTATTATAAAACTTTATCAAAAGCATTATTCCAAAGGCATTAGAAAAACCATTCTACATACCCATCAGGATAAACTACAGGCACTGTTAGTCTGTCCAACAGTGATTTCCCAACTGCTTCAATTTCATCAAATTGATCCATGTCATTAAAAGCTTCAGGCTGCTCTGGACATTCCTGCAAAATCTGTTTAATAAAAGTAAGAAAATACAGAATAAAGTACACAAGGGACAGCATGTAGTTTTTAAAGTGTCATTAACTGGCAGAATGAATGTTCTTTTGGCATTTTCTCTGCCACATTTACATGAGATCAACTGACATATAATTCAAGAAAAGAAAATATTAAGTTCCATTAAGAAGACAGTTCAGGGCTACCACTGTTTTGTATGAGAATGTTTTACATTACTTCTCAGAGGGAATAAAAAGTAGTCTTCCTAAGCAATATTCCTGCAACAAATATAAAATGCATAAAAATAATGACCAACATCATTAAACATACAAGGCAGTAATGTAAAGTGAAAACCCCATGGTTAATGAAGAGCCCCTTACAGCAGGTTTCAAAACTAAAATCCACATCTGGCACAGAACAGGCAAGACTAAAAAAATCTGAACACAAATCTTTCCAGATGGGATTGTGACCCAATACTAGTACTTAGTACTCTATTTTCTTCCACTTCTCACTCTTTTCCAAAGCAGCACGGATATTAACAGTCTATTTTCCCACAGACTCAATGTATGTCCAATAGTGAAAGGAGAATTATGTTTTTGAACAAGAGCATTGTTTCATCCGCCATTAATTTACTTTTCTTTAAACTTAAGACTGCCTAAATCCCAGCAATTAAATAATGCAATAACGAAAAAATGCTCATAATATGGATTGAGAGATTACACTCTTTTAGGAGTTCATGAACCGCTCAAATTTAATTTGGTATCAGGTAAATCTATGGAAGAATAGATGATATATTTCTGCTTTTGTGAACATCAACTCCCAATGCCTGCATATTGGAAGTATCTTCCACTAATACAAATAAATTAATAAAACCAAGGTGCATATGAATCAACTCTGAATCCATGCTCTCTTTCAATGACAGAATGGATTTATTTTACCATTTGCAAGATTTGGGGCTTTTTGATGTTACATGCAATTTTATTATCAATATTTGAAATACATAATTTAAACTGATTTTTGAAAACATACTGCTTCACAAAAAAGCAGCTGTAGACAAGAAGGCCCTACCCCTCATGACCTACATTAAAGGACATTGTCTCAAATTCAAACATTTGAAAGCTCTCAACATTTTCCCCCTTCAGCAAGCTGTTACTGAATAGCAACTTCTTCATCACATTGTTGTTGACTGCTCATCCTCCCCTGTGCTTCCTGCATCACCTGACTGGGTGCAGCAGTGAGACATTTGGTTACAGGAGTTTGAAAACCATACCAAAGTAGAGGTGTGTTCAAAAAGAAAGCACATTCAACATCCCCCCTCCACCACCCCAAGGTGCAAAATACAAGATGGAACCAGACAGCATGTGTGGAAACTAAAGTGGCAAGAGCTGCCCCCATTTACAGCATTTACAGCTTGTGAGGTTACCCCATCCAAAATCCATCAATACACCTTTAACTCTCCAAAGAACTTAAATGACCTGATAGCTTTGTATCATACCTTGCACAAAGAAATGTTCCTGACTTTTAATAGTTACAGTCTAAAAGACACAAAGAAATGCTTTATCATCAATATCAGGGTTCCCCTTCGAAGAGTACTGTTTTCC
Source organism: Cettia cetti (assembly GCA_013401135.1). Classification (NCBI taxonomy): domain Eukaryota; kingdom Metazoa; phylum Chordata; class Aves; order Passeriformes; family Sylviidae; genus Cettia; species Cettia cetti. Next base: position 111,600 of record VZUI01037648.1, on the reverse strand, counting down.
TTTTTGTTAAGCAGGCCCTATACCAATACAGGTGAATGAAAAATCATTACATTAAGTACTGAAGTTAATAGTTGGAAAAATATAGTTCTTTTTTCTGCCTTTTTTTTTTAATATTTAGAAAGGGTAAAGGTACACTCTGGCAACTTTATATTTCTTACATTTTGTTTGCCTGAACTCAGGTAAGAAATTTTTATTCTTAATGAAACACAACACTTACCTTTTCAGCAGTAGAATGAAATGCAACAGCTGTTTCCAACCGATGTACTCTTTCTTCAGAAGTCACTGTAAACTGTTTCCACACTCTGTTCAGTCTCGGAAGTGTGTCCCCTGAGGACCTTGAAGTGCACCGCAAGGACTGGCACAGGACCACTGTTGCCTGCAGTAACTGTCTCCCATAATCATAAGTACTCTAAAAATTGGAGGGGATGGGAGAGTAAGTGCATGTAAAAACTCTGCACTTACCTGGGAGTGAAATAGCATCTTAAAGCAACAGCAGGCAAGTTTATGGAACCTCAACAATTTAGGTTCACAAAGTACATTGAACTAATCTGGTGTATAAGGAAATGCTGATGAAGTAAGAATAAAATTGTGATGACCAAACAGTGCTTTCACTCTTAAAAAAAAAAAAAAAAAGAAATCCAATATCCACTGCTGCCTAGCGTTCACACTGGCTAAAGAAGAGAGCTTCCCAAAAATCCTGAGTTAGCTGCTTGCATCTTCCAAGGGATACTTGATATCCACTGCTGAGAGGATTGTCTCCCTGACTTCACTGGCTCAATGTCTATGGTCAGCCAGCATCCAGGTGCCCTGAGGCACATCACTGTTACAGCAAATGAGCCTCCCAACATCATCAACTCTTATTCATCAAAAGAGAAAATCAGTTCCAGTGCAACAGATGGAAGTAGAAAACATCACATCTGTTAATTAATAAGTCCAAATTAGACACTCCTAAAAGCAGAAAACAACTGACAAAGCTCCTGACCAGGTGCTTTAGCCCAGTAATTTTAAATACTGTTTGAGATATGTCTTTCACAAAAGCCAATGAACTTTTGTTGTTTGCATTGCCTATGTGAAGGTCAACTAGGGTAGTGACCTGCAGCATTTCTGCTCTTGATAGAACTGCAACATCTTATTAGGCCAATCACAACTTCAGCAATCAATTTCTTCACTCAGGCATTGAGGCAAACCAGTAAGACTCGTGACAGCTGTTCAATGACTGTCCATACAGATACTGCTTCTGTTTAGGAGAGGATGTGAAACTGCACAAACCCCATATTGCTAAAAAAAAATAACACAATTCACCTGTGCAACATCAACAAATTTTCGATGTTTCTCCAGTAAAACTTTTGTTTCTTGAGCATCATCTCCCAGTCGGATGTGTGTCTTCAGCAGAGCATCCAATAGTTCACTTAACCATTCTACAGCCTTAAAAACAAGCCAAAAGAATAAAACCCAATATATTAAAAAGAAATTAAACCAGAAGGGTGACGTTACTTCAGTACTAGCACATACTTTTGATACAGAAAATAAGTTAAATGAGCTGTCAAGCTGGTAGATCATGCATGCAATCCCCAAATATACTATTTTCAGATGTTGCTATATCCCTTATTTTCACTGTACATATTCCCTAAATATACCTACATTTGAAAGCCGTAAGAAAAGTACTGTAAAACTACCAGCCCTCATAAATCAACCCAGTGGACTACAAAGACCAGAATGATGAAATTGGAGAGGTATTTCCATACCTGAGCAGCATCCTCTTCACACTTAAATAACTGCACCATCTGGAGCATCTTCAGCCGCCGCACATCCACCATATCCTCACACCTTAAAGAGCAGCACAGCACATCATCAACACATGCACATCACCAACACATGCACAGCAGATACAGAACACTCAGACATCGACAACAATGTTTTCAAGTGAGAAGCGTTAAGATACAAGTGTTCATGAAAAGGTGATCAAAGCTGCTTAGCTTGGCCAAAATATCTAATGCCGCAGAGAACAATGAGAAACTTGCAATAAATAGAATTGAGCACTCCAAGTCACCGAAATCATGATCCTCAAGATTCCTGATATGGCTAAGCTGGAGGCAGCAACACCAGAGACAGCTACAAGGTCTTGCAGCAGCATTAGGGTTCCTTCCCTTGCTGCACTGGTAAGCTCTGCAACACAGAGTGGCTAAAAGAGACTTTATCCTACTACAATTCATATAACAGTTGGCTTCAACCTAGCATAATTCTGAACTGTACTGTTTGTTGGGGGCAATGTTTTCTTATGAACACAATGAGGCTGTTTAAAAGATAATACAGTTTTCCACTTTTCTTTTTAGCTGACTAAAGATGGTAATATCTGAACCCTTATATGATGATGCCCTTCACTTTACTTGTCAGGAAGCATTTCAAAATCTAATTGATATAAAAACTGACCCTAATTATCTTGTTCTGAGTTGAGCACAGTTTGCAGTTCTTTCACCAGAATTCCAATAAAAGGGTTGAAATTCTTTCTCTTTCCACAATGAGACCCAAGCTAATATATCTAGCAGAATGCTTTCCACTTCAAATTTTAGAGCCTGCTAAGTAGACAGCAAGGCTCATGCTCCTGTTCAGTGCAAATGGAATTACTAATGTCAACAACAGTTGGCTTTATAAGCAAATGTAGAAGACTGTGTGCATGATCTTTTTCAAACTGGTTACAAACATAAGCTCTTCCAAAGAACAGTTTGTTAGCATGCTGTGTTTTGTTACATGTCCTGCAATGCTTACAGAAAGGACATCAACTGCTCTACACAATTCAAGAAAACACTTTATAGGTTCCAAAACCACAAATAAAGCAGCAAAATGCCCCTAAAAATATTACAACACATGTGTATGTAACTAACAAGAAACACTCAACATAACTTGGAAAAAAAAATAAAATTAAATGTTGCAAAAAATACTATTACATGCTGTTGAGAGATACTTAAACCTTTTACTTTTTGTCTCTCATCCAGGCTAAAAATCCTTGTTTAATCATTCACCATCTGAAAGCTGCTTCATACCTTTGTCTGGAAATATTATTGATGTTTTAGTCCTCTAATTGACTTCCCACAATTCTATAACCTTTCTGAGAATACGGACCAAAACTGTGTAACACAAACAGAAATGGACTACTAATCTATACAGTGACACAATGACGTTCTTCTTTCAGTTATTTATTCCTTTCCTAAAAATTCTTTGCATTCTGCTTGCTTTTCCCTGTGTTTGAACACTAAAGCAATTTCTTCAAGTTTTTAAATGTTTATCTTTGAGTTCACAGCTGATTCAGAGTCTATTACTGTGCATATAAAGTCTTTCCTTCTCCCATGTACATCTCTTTTCTCAGTGTAGAATTCCAACTGTCATTTAATTGCACAGTGACATGTCCTCTGTAGCTTTTTGCAGCTGGCCCTCTACACACAAGTATTGCTTGAATTAATAGGATTCAGAGGGCACACTAAAAACAATATTTTCTCTTAGCACTACCAAACCACATGGTTTTCTTACACTAAGCTCCCTAAGAAAACAGTTTATGAATAGTAGAATTAACTTGTAAAATGGGCAATTTGATGCTCACTAGACCTTGTTGTTGCCTAAAGGCACCTTTTTGCTCAGCCAATGCCCTCAAACTTCAGGCCCTTTCCATGAACAGTATAGTATTGTCTCAGGGGTTCCCGCAGTAATACTGGCAACAACATCTAATTCTTTCACACTCTTGAGTAGAAAAAAAAAGGCAGTACTACAGAAAACCTAGTACTACTACATCTTTAATTAAAAATAATCAAATTTTGGAGGAAGAGAACAATGGCAAAATCCATCCTTCTTGTAAATTCAACTCTCGTCAACATTTTTTCAACTGCAATTTCATCCCCCATTCTATATAATTTTCCAAAACTCGTAAACCCCATGTCCTGGGGTGACTGCATGGTTCGGCATCCCATCATCTATTCTTTTGAAAACTGAAAATCTGTGCCTCCATTTTGTACCCTGTCCCCTTCAACACCATCTTCCTATCTTCAGGAATGAAAATACCATACTCAAAGGATACTGTTTGTGATAAAGAGGATAAACAAGGTTGTTTAATACGTAATTTTACACCCATCACCATACTGTAGTCATATTATATATACTTCCATCTCAAACTGCTAACATATAAAAGATGCCTCTTGCATATTTTCATAACTCCATATAAAAGGAATGTATCATTTTTGAGCATTTACAAGCACAGGAAACTTGTTAACACAAAAACTTTATGACTAGAATTATTGTTCTTACCTTTGTTTTCTTAGCTGCATATCTTCCATCACTCCTTGGATATGGTCCACATTTTCTTTGTTTTCAATGGTCACATCTTTCCCATAGGCCCATGATGCCTGGTTAGATATCTGATCCAGAAGACTTTGACCTTTCTCACGCAAACCTTGCAAGCCTAAGTCTAACAAGAGAAATGGACAAAAAAAGGTCAATAATCACTCAGAATTTTGGTGGGTTTTTTCCTCAATGGAGAGAGAGAAAATGCAACAGAATCATACATGGATGAAGACCGGAACCTGGAAAATGAAAAGGACATTACTATGTCCTTCACCACCCTTTCCAACTCAAGTTTGAGTGGGCATTTGTCTATATTAACAAAGAACTAAGGCTTTGTTATTTTATGACCTAGCAGATAACAAGAAAAGGCATAGGAGTCGACAGCATGTTAGCTTTTCAGCATATACATAGCTAATTAATGTCTTTCGTCCACACAGTTATGTAATTCCTAAAATAGTTATCACTGCTAAGCAGTTGTAGCCTAAGTGTTCTTCCACTGCTGGCAGAAGTTACTACTTTATAATACATCTGATATGGCTGATACAATTTTCCACACTGAAATTTGCCAATCCTTGGTATCTCTTATTTGGCAGCTCTACAGTCTGTTTCCCTGAAGGAATATCTCATTTACGAATCAAACTTATGCTCCAATCATACCTACTTCTACCATAAATAATTTTTCTTTGCAGCTCTTTCTCCCACAATTTAATGAAAAAGCTGATCACAGTAGACCCATTCCAACTGAAATAATTAATTCTGTATGCTTGACAGTGTAACAGCCTTCAATGTGCCATTTATTAACATATACATTGAAAGTTACTGCAAAACCCCCAGTACAAGCATTCTAAAACTGAGTGGATAATACTTTAACCATCAAGGCATCAGTTCTGGAGACCGAAAGATCATCTAAGCACTATAATCCCAAGTCACTAAAGAAGATTAACGGGGGAAAGAGGTTTGTTTACAGATGAAATGCACGCTAATGGCATATAACAAAAATATCAGATGTAAAACATTTAAAAGAAAAAAGCTCCAGATCATTTCCCCAGACAAAACTACTACACAGGAGATGGCATAAGCCAGCCCAAAGTAGCTCAGTGGAAGATTACATAATGAGGAATCTGAAGTCATAAGATCTTTTCCCCCTGTTTTTCTGGTGATTTTTAAAAAGGGATTACAGTTTCTTCTCCCTGTAATGCACTCATTAAAATGTGTGTCTGTAACGTAGAGATATTTTGCTTACCAACACTTTTCAATTTCTCTTCCAGTAGTTTCAATGTTTGTTGAATTGACGCTCCATCTGCTGGTGCTACATCCACACACAACATTCCTAGTAAGCCATCCAATTGCTGAGACAACTAAAATGTAAGAACATAAATGCTGATATTTAAAAAGAAGTTTGAGCCTCAAATAGTTGGGTCTATACTCTTCTAAATGCTTGGAAATTTGGCATTTTCAAATTTCTCTTTGCAGCTACAGGAAATGAAAGTAAAGATGAAAGATAAATGACCCATCTGCCTTGTAGAAATCCAAGAACACACATCCCTAGATGGTGGGAGAGTAAGAAGTCAATATTCTCCATTTTTATAAAAAAAATATAGGAATGGAACATGCTATTTTACAAAAAAAACCTATGAAAAGTACAAAAAATTCTAGTTCCATTAATGTATATGCCTCTAAATAAAAAAAGAGGGGCGAAAAAGTAACTTTTCAACTAGTAACCATTTTATTTCAAATACTACTGAAATATAAGACATTTTACAAAGTACTTCTTTCCTCCTAAAAAAAAAAAAGAGGGAGGCAATTTTCTCAGTGTTTCAATTACAGTAAATGATGACTTACAGCACTTTTCAATGACATTATATTTCCCCCCCATCTCCCTGAATATTTTTCCCACGTTTCCAACATTTCCAATACTAACGCACTGATTTATTGACAGTGCCTTCAAAAAAATTAAGAAGAAACACTTACATCCTGGGCAACACTGTGGAATTCAAGTGCTGCTTGTAATAGGTTCTGCCTGAATTCCAGCTGACTGGCCTGCCTGTAACACACATCACTCAGCTGTTGCTGCAATGCTTTCAATTCCACAAGGTCCTCCTCATCCCCTGCATTTAGAAGAGCTGCTATCTGCTGATTAAGCTCAACATAAACAGCAAACCACTCCTAGAAACAAAAGAAGATGAAGAATTAAAAATGCCAAATACAATTTTGTTTCTCTTAAATGGTATACATCCAACTGCAGGCTAATAAATAATCAGATAGAAAAAGGAGGTTATTACAGATTGCACTGTCTCACAGGGAATGAAAAAATATTCCTGATTTCAAATCAACTCTCCATTAAGTCTTTAGTAGATGCTAATACATGCATTGTCTCATAAAAAAAAATTAGTGCAGAAAGATGGGAAGAGTTCAACGCAAGGCTCCTAGTCCCAGCACAAACTTCCACCATTTTAAAACAAATTTCTAGTGCTTAAATGTCTGTACTGGTCTACAGAAACAAAAGATTACTTTTTCCAAGTGATCAGCTATTATAAAAAGCTGTCCACAGGACTATCCAGATGTTACTTTCAGTGACATGATTGAAACTATCAATAATTTCCTTAAAATATTTAGAAAAAATACTGCTGTTGACAAAGTGGAACTAATATCTATCTTCTGAACAAAAGAGAGTCCATTCACAGAAACTTCAAAATGGTCCTTGTTTCTTATTTAAGGAAAGCTTTATACTAAATATTAAATTCAAAATGTGCAGATTTGTTTTTCATATGGCTTGATTACTGAATGCATATGTAAGATTTAGGAAAATAGTTCAAATATTTAACAATTTGGGAAGATTTAAAAACAGCTTGATACATCCAGATCACATTCACATCTTGCATGACTGAGATGCCTGTAAAGCAAAACGTGTTTGCTCAACAGCTCTAATTTTGACCTTGAAGAGTCCTATGTGTTTCTATGGAACAGCACCATCTATTGGCCTACAATATTTGATTTAATTTGTATTCTTGTCTCACTCCTATTGGGATGTTTAGAATTTTGTAAATTATGCCTTCAGCTTTTGCATCATTTAGTGACAAATCATGCAAAACAGAGTATAAATATCCATATTCTGATTTTTTTTTCTTTTTTTCCCAAAGCTGCCTCTACCATCTGCTCACAGAAAAAAAGAGTATGAAAAGAGCAAGGAGGGGAACAAAGAGAAAGTAATGAAAAAGTTAAATTAGCAATCAGTCAAAAAATTGGGAGCAGAATAAATCTCTCATCTGTCCCAAAAGGGGCAACTACGATGACATGATGTGAAAACATCTTCCATTGTGACATGTACTATAGATACACAGATTCAGCACGATCAGAACATAGCTCTTGGACACTGAACATATAAATCCAGCTAAATGTGACATACAAACTATAATATGAGAAGTCAAAAAAATTTAGATTAAAATGTTTAGGGCTTTTGGTTTTTGGTCTGGTTTGTTTTTTGGTTTTTTTTTTTTTTTTTTCCCAGGTGTTATTTTTAGCATTAAAGTAAGTAAGAGTTGCAGTAATTGATTTGGATCAGGCTATCAGTAAAATTAAGATACCAGCAAACCAGGTCTAAAAAGTGTGTTTCTCATCTTTTTCATGGGAGAACTTAGGCACAGATGTATGTGACAGCTCAAACCCATGGAGCAAAGACCTGCTCAAAAACAACAGTTCCAGTGTATAGCTCATGAATAAAATTATCAGAAAATAACATCCTCCCCCCCCCAAAAAAAATCCAATCACCCTCTCCCCACAAAAGAAAAACCAAACAAAAATGCACCCTATGGAAATTATTTTTTTCACTTCAGAGTAAACTGAAGTTTAAAGGTATCTTCAAAACAAATCAAACATTTTTGCAAGTCTCTTCAAAATACTATTAAACAGAAAGTGATGAAAGAAAGCAAGCATACAAACTGTCAATTCAGTTATTAGGAGAGAAACAGGAAAACAATAAAAGAGGAAGCGTACACTAAAAATCAAAGGAAAAGGCAAAGCAAATTTTTTTAGAGCTGTTGTCAAAAAATGGTTTTAATCTCTAAACAGGCATCTAAATTTAAGGTAGTGGTCTTCCAATTACTTCTTTAGATATATTTTTTTTTTCTGACTTATTTCTGCAAACTCCTGCCAGCACCTGAGAACCAAGCTGTGTTCCATACTGCCAAGGCTTCAGCACATTGTAGGGCAGCCTGCCAACTTCAATGGGATTTCAATGATTTCAAGGACTGCATTTAGCCCCAGCTAAATCACAATTCTCTGTTATAGATATCCATGTGAAAACAAAGTATGTCCAGTCTTGTTTTCTCTTTGCAGTTAGAAATACCAATATAACCAAAAGACACTCAAATTTATTTTTGTCAATGAAGTAGGTAGTCTAGCATGTTTGTGGTTTTTTTTTTCCTTTCCAGTTAGGATATCAACTGCTTGATGTTTTACACTTCAGAAGGTACTGGTTTCCACACTGCTTGAAGAACTTGAAGCAACAAGAAGACAGAGAGATGGGACTTACATAACCAAACACAGACACCCACAATGCTGCATCCAGCAAGGAAACCATACTCACTTGAAGGTGAGCTCAACAGAACTAGTGATGTCTAGGGTGCTGTGTTTCTCAGACTAAAGGTTTGGGAGGGGGATTCCCCCCTTAAATTACATCTGAAAAACTATAATCCAGTGACTATTTTTGTTGCCATGACTGAAAACAGAACTTAGGAAAAGTGGACAGAATTGTCGGTGTCTACATCAAGGAAAGTCAGAAAAGGTGAACAGCATTGAGAGCAAAACTCCCTTTGGGAGCACTGAATATTCATATCCTAATTATAGTTAATCATCTGATGGAAAGACAAAATTCTACTGAAGCTTTGGAAGTATTCAAAATTAGAAGCAAAGGCATCAAGTTAGCATAGTTACAAAATAGCATCCTCATGATTTCAATATGAATATAAAGTATATCTAAAGTCTTGATCAATGAAAGCCTTAAGCCAGTTTCAGCTACTGGTAAGTGTAGCCTAATAGAGACAAAACTAGTAAGTTATTCACCTTAGAAGTGCAAGACTTCTCAGGCATTTTGGCAGAGAGGAAAAAGTAAATTTATTCCTTCTACTCTACATGAAAATTTAAGAACTGCTGTAAGATACTAAACCCAAGAAAAATCGCAAATAGAAATCTGTAATTTTCTACAATGGAAAAAGAAATAATATGCAAGAATAATGACCATATTAGTTCTGTAAATGCTCAGATAATTTCCTCTGTAACTCATAACATCATGCACTATGCAAAATTCCTAGATACTCATAACCAAAATACATTGCTCATAATTACACATATTTAGAATTATTTTGATACTTGAAAAGGGTATGGGAAATCTCACACTGTGCTGACTCTCAATCTCTTCATGTTTCTGTTGCAAAGCTTGTGAAGCTCTAATGGAGTCTCCTATTCCCCACTGGGTTCTTAGCTGTTCTGATCCAGGTCCTTCAAGCCAATTGACTACCTGTCAGAACGAAAAGGATGTTAAAAACAAAGTAGCAGATCAATTATACAAAAACTGGTATAAACAGAATTTTGTAACACAAGCAGAAATAAAAATAGGCATATGTTTATGAAAAAATAAATATTTTTCAGCTCCAAAAATCTTGTTGAATCCATTCACAACCTTCAAAGTTTTAAGCAGAAACTACTTTTAATTAAGCTTAGCCTGTCAGCTCCACGAAAACAGGTGGCAGCTATGACAAGTTTTTTCATATAGACAATTCTCATTTCAAATCTCTTGCCAACAAAAGAGCTCAAAATACAACGATAATGGACCTCTTGTGTTCAAGCCAGAAACTTTTTACCCAAATGATTACAAAGCACAGTTATATTCAACCTCACACCTGAGAGCTTTCTCCTTTTTTTGCTGAATCAACTAAACACTCCAGTACAGGATACACATTTGTTTCAAAATTAAACTTACACACCAACTTGCTCTATTCAAATAACAGAAATCTGTTACTGAGAGTTTGTGGCCTCATCTCAAGGAATTTGTCTTTGTAGGGTCACAGCAACACAACTTTGGACTATATATTGGCTTTCTTTTATTATTATTTTGAAACTATTTTTTGATGCAATTATTACTCAAAGCAAAGCAGAATGTCTCAAATTTTGGTTTCCTTGCATAGATTTGAATTATCAGATGATATCTGATAATGGTAAAATGGCAGTTTTATGGAAAAATTTTAAATATCTGGGAAGCAGAAATAGCTGCAGTGAAACCAAGCACAGAAGTCACTTACTACTACCAGAGTCCTGAAATAAGGAAATGCAGGAACACCTCCAGATTCTGAAACTTAATAAAAAGGCATAGGAAGCCAGCTTCCTGTCCTTAATGCGAGTCTTGTTCAAACATTGATCACAAAATAGCTTCACACAGATTTTCAGGAAACATAATACAATACACAATGTAGCCCCATAACCATGAAGACAAATGGAACAGGGACTAATTGGACCATTTTCCTAGTGCTGCTAGACTGCACTGCAACAGTAAACAAGAATAATCATGGCTATAGAAGGCTACTCAATTCACTCCACTTGAGTCATTGCCTACCTGCCTTCCCGCTGCCCTTTCTTGCCCCATGCCAAAATACTGTTTCAGAGCATATAATCACTGCTCCAAAAGCATTCTGAGTCTTCCTGGCTTTTATCATTTCTAGGACAAATTGAGACTGTGTAGTTGCAGGTTCTTTTAGTTTAAAGAGAAACTTCCTGTTGTGCTCAGCACCTCTGCACAGCTGTTACGGGTTAAATATGGAAGTGACCTAGAAGTGAAGGGACCCAGATGTCCCCCTATAAGGTCAGAGTGGCCTGGAAAGCTTACACATGGAAATGACAGTTCCCATGCAAGTCTGGAACCGTGGACAAGGCTACTGCTCAGCAGTTGCCCTCTCTGGCCAAGACCCAAGACCACTTCCCCATTACAAGCTTCCAGCAATGATTGCATTGACTCTGCAACTGCTTAGGGCAGCACATGGCTGTTCTTGTGACAGATGCTTAAATTGAGGAGTGAAGAGTTACTAGGGGACATGCAGAAAAGTCTGATGTAATTTTCAGAAAATAAGCTTTAAAATCATTAATGACAAGACTACTGCAAGACCCCACATTTATTTTTGTGAATTAAAATTAGAAAAAGAGTAATTGACAACTCTGCCCAAGGAGGGACAAACCAGAGTTAATCCTAACCTACACAGTTACAATAATAAGCAGCATTTAGAAAAACTCCTTATTCCAATACATCTGACAATCATTGCAGCCTTTACATTACAAAATGAAAGACAAAAGAGAGGGAAACAAAAACATGGAACAGAAGCAAGAGGGGTAATTCAAAAGAGAGGGTAGGATATTGAAGGCATAAGTTTTTCTCAAATATTTGGATGCCATTTAGAAAGCTTTTAAATGAACTTAAAAAAAAATTATTAGTTTGGCAAAAGAACAAAACACATTCTTCCTGTGTACTGAAACTTAGTTCACTTGCCAGGTAACATCTGTAGTGTACAAAGAGCAAACAAGTAACCATTTCTACTACAAATATTGCAAAATGAGGCTGAGTAATGGTAAACAATTCTATTTAAATGCATTAACAACATCAGTTTGCCAAAGTATAATAAAAATCACATCTGGTTCAACCGTTAAAACTTAAACACAGGAAAAAGAACCTCACCTGATTATACCCACAGCTGTGCTGATATGGCCTATATAGGATTATATTAATCTCTCACATATTTTTAATACTTCCAGCCTCAATATATCAACAAATGACATCTGCTTCTTAGATTTTTTTCTCTTACAGTAATCAAATTACTAAAGAAATCAAAATTATCTCCTTGGTAGATTTCTATTTTCACTGCTAGACATCACAAAATTGATTAGTTTTCATTTTTGCCCATATCTACAATGCTGTAAAGTGCAAGTACTCGACTTAGACTCCTCATGCATTAGAAATGTCAATGTTGAAAGGTTAAAAGCAATTATCTATTCCATTTTCTGCATATTCAAACTACACAGAATCTTAAAAACATACATATCTAATTTCAAGTGATAAACACAAGAAGAATAAATTAATACCATTTCCTTGATTTTCTCTACTGAGACTCTGCTAAGAAAATTGAAAGTGCTAATTACATGGCTGTTTCCAAAGGACCAAACCAGTTCATCATGACCTTTAAACGCAATTGATTAGGAAGTTTATATTCATTCTTGTCAGGGTATTCCTGAAATACAGACAGGTTAAGCACTTCAGCTTAGGTTAAACCACCAAGCATTAGACGAATAAAGGAATAAACAATGGCTTATCTTCAGTAACAGGAACTTTAAGTGATGTGGGCAGGGGAAGGTTTTCAAAAGCTGACGCTCAAAGGTCTTCTCCCTTTGCCAGCAGGGCAGGCATTTGCACCTGCAACAATGCAGCCATGCGCTGCCACAGTGAGCAGCAAAGGGGCAGCCCCAAGGCAAGAGAGCACATTTATAACCACCTCTAATATCAGAATGACCCTTGGAAAGTCACTGTGGCAGCCACAACACAAAGCACTGAGTGAAACTAGCACACTTCACCAGACATTTGTGAAGCGACCGGAGGCATTAAGATCTCCCCTCTGATTTTTGCAGAAATCGCAGGCTGGGACTTGAGCTCGAACTCCACCTCACCGCATTCAAGAACTGCTCCAAGCTTACCTGCATTACCTTCTGCTGAATCTCCTCGAGCTGTGTGCGCTTGCTTCGCTGCCTACAGACCTCCTGGTAGCGGGTGTACTGCTCTCTGAGGGAGTCCAGCAGCTTCATGACCTGTGGCTGAGCCAGCAGCTCGTCATCCATCGGAGACCAGGAGACCCCTCCGTCGGATCCATTGAACCGACGCTGCTGCAACTCAGAGAGTAACTCGTGACCTTTAGGAACACATAGAATGATGTGGTTAATCTAGATTCGAAGAATAAAACCACAAAAAATTAGTAGTAAGACTGCCCGCTTTTAAACCAACAACAGTGCATTTTTGCAGCTAATGATCTTTCATTATCTGGGCACATTTAATGATGCAATTTCAAGCAGAGCTTTGGTCACAGTTTGTGGGGCTGGATCAGTCATAAAACAGAAGAAATGTGGTGTATGTCACATATATAAAATACATCCTGAGACTAACATTCAATTTGACAATAGCATCGATTAATGTAAGGAAAACTGAAAAACACAATCCTGAGTCTGAAACAAAGAATCTGAAGTATTCTGATTTACTTCAAAATGGTGAGTAGCATCCAAAGTATTTCTCTCAAACAATTCCTGTTCTTATATTGAATGAACGCTTTGGAGGCACTAAAAGTCTGACTGTATAATTTCTCTGTTGTCTATCAGGATTTTTATAGCAAGTACAACTCCTTCATTGAGAGTGTGAAGCTGAATAATAACTATTTTTTCAGTATTCTGTTCTCATCTGTCGCCCTTATTTTGTGCTTTTAAACATCATAGCAGGGTACAGACTCTCTAGAGTGCAGTGACTTTCACATCCACAAAAATAGCATGTTTTGACTATTCATCTTTTGCTTAAATTAGAATGTTATTGTTGAAGAATAATGTTGAAGAATGTATTTGAAGAATGTTATTGTTGTGTTAAAGTTCTCACTATGTAAACACCACACTACAAGTAAACCCCGATCATTGATTTGTTCCTCAAAAGCTTAGTGAAACAGTTAAAAATAACACAGTGTTTGGTCACTAAAGAGATGTTGGTGTCAAAGTGAAAACATGCCAGCTGGAGATCATTAGTTCTACAGGTCTTAAAAGAAAAAATGTACTACTTGAGTAATAGTAATACCTCAAGGAAAATGCAAAAACAGAAGACTAAGTTCAACTGCTACTATTGAAACATACAAATTGCCAAGGGCTTTGAAAATTGCAGCAAACAACTTCAAATTACTCAGCATATATTACTCTGAAATGAAAATGTCTCAAGAATTCAAATACATTTTGCTGTACTATAGCACAAACATCTTGGATTTCATCTTTTATAACACTCCAGAGATAGGTACAGATAACTGCAGAGCAAGCAGACTTAGACTTTTATAATTTTGTTCTACTGGGGTAATTTTGAAATTTTATTGTATTGTTTCAGCAGCATGGGATCACCATTTTTCCAGGTAAAAACACCTTTTCGAACCAAGTACTTATCAGATTCTATGAACCAGATATATGGATTTGGAGCTTGTGAAAATAACAGTACCTGTAGTTATGGAAGACACAAGCCTTTTATCTAAACCCTCTGTTCACATCTATCCTTAGGAGATAAAAATTTAATTGGGGAGAGTTTAGTTTTTCTTTTTCTCAGCCTTTCAATACAGTGACTCTAGAAGGGAAAGGTTGCCTCTTAAAACTCCCATGATTTAATCACAGAATATGCTGAGTTGGAAAGGATCCATAGGGATCATCCAGTCCCATGGATGTTATGAAACTTTATAGCACCAAAAAAAAATCATTACCAAAATTAAAAAAACAGAGAATGCATATAAAATAATGGGCTAAGGAGCCATCTGCTTACTCAAAACTGAAGTGTTGTTTTGTTCAAAAATCTTACTATTAGACAAGGACACACAATTAGGCTAAAATCCAGTGACACTGTCTACAGGCACTTCATGTTCTAAAAACTTTGAAGATCAGAGTAAGAAATTGTTTTACATTTTAACTCAAACCAGTATTATCTCACATCTAATTTTCACACAGAGGGCACATAAAGCCACTGTGACAAGAATTACATGTGATCCACGTGTTAGGTTATAGGAGGCTATAAGATAAAAATTCCAAGCACTCACTGAGGTGGTCTGATCACCACGTAACACTATGCATTACTTCTTATTCCACAAAGGCATTATATAAAAAAAAAAAAAAATCCAGTCCAAATCAATAGATTTATACTTTATTGTCAATAGGAAATTCACCCAAATTAACCCAACATATTAAAGAATCCCAAATCATTTAATGCTGAATGGAGAGTTCAAGAAGGGAAGTATGCTTCACTTTTCTGACAGATGATCAGCTCAGAACTGGACTGATGCAAATTGCCAGAATTTTACAGGAAAATGTTTTCTGTATTGCAACCATTTGCTGGCTACTGAAATGAATTCACTCAATAAGGCAAATATATTGACATCAGCCAGAAAAAAAAAATTCCCCAAAGTAAACATAATAGTTATGGTAATATGGTAAAGATGTTAGTGAGATTATAAAAATATGTATTTAAAAAGACATGTTTGGAGTTCCTCCATTTCTTAGCATCACTTCCATTTCTTGGCATCACTTTTTTTAACCCAAAGATTACAGTGGTCAATAAGCTTGTTACATTGTAAGATGGCTAACATAACTGTGCCCTCTGTGCTTTCATTTGGGGCCTGAAATGAATTCTGTCATTTTACTGACCAATATTTTTGACTTACTATACCTGTCTGCAATACCGTCTCAGGATCAACTGATGGAAGGAAGTTCAAATCTATTGATCTTTGAAAAAAATAACAAACACATTATTAAAACTTGTATTACAGTAGCACTAAAAACTTCAGCTAAGGCTAGAACTGCCTAATGGTCTTAAAAGACAAAGTTTTTTTCTCACTTAGTAAAGTCCTCACTTTTTTAACTGACTGAATCAAAACAAGTGGAGATGCACGTAATCAGCTGAATGAGCATCCATCTACACACACACTCACATAATTTTGTAGCCTACATTAAAAGGCTTAGAATTTCTTTACACATTTCAGTGTATTTAAAGTGTATTATTTTTTCTTTTTTTTTCTGGAATTCAAATGAAATTTTATAATCCAAAGGCATTGACTTCAAAAAGTGAATCATGTACCTCTCTCTCTCTTGTTGAGTTCCTTTATCACTTCCATTGTTTATTAGAGCAAGCTCATCCAGTAAAGATGTTGATTCTTTCGTGAACTTTTCAAATACCTAAATAAGAGGAAGGTTTTAATTTAAGAAATAAAAATTTTAGATAGCTGTATTGAAGGCATCAGTGCAAATTTATCTAGTAGTTCCACTAGTATACTTCAGTCTCTACACAGTGTAATTATTTCCCAGCATTCAGATGGTAGGGAGGAAACAACAGAAAACAAAGGTTTGTTCAGGGAACACTTAAGAGTGCTAAGGAGAGATAGTAAATATTACACTGAATATAATTTACATATCTGCAAAACCTGTAAGATCTTATGGACGTATTTATTCTACATCTTCATTTAAACCTTTAATAAAGCTAAAGAATCAAGACTGGTTACATAACTACTGGACAGCTTACTTGGAAAGATTAAAATAATTTTTAAAGATTCCAGCTTCTAATCACTATTAAAATGAACTATATTGTAATGAATAACTAAAAAAAGAGAAAAAATGCATTATATTACATCAAAAGATTATATAGACTAAAATATCCTCATCAGTTTCATTGAACTCAGGGATTTCTGATCTCAGATAACACCTGTACAGTCAAGACACGGTGTACTGTTCAGACAATTCCTCTGTACTTGACTTCTGAGGGTTGGTTTTGCTTTTTAACAGAACTGAGCACAATTGGGTGCCTTATGTGAGATGCACAGTAACTTTCAGGTATTTTTGTTATTATTAAATTATTAGTCAATAACTTGCCAATGAACTTTCCTTATCTTATCTAGGACTACTTAAAATTTCAGGGAAAAGCAGGTGCAGTTGCACACACCTGGAGATCCCATCTGGAGATCCCACCTGGAGATCCTAGGTGGAGAGAGCCATTTTAAGAACAGATCACACAGGAAGAGAACACGCTGTGTCAATAAAGATTACATATTGTTTTGTTTAAATTCCATTTAAATAACTGAAAAGCAAGTATCAATGAAGAAAAGATTAAGAACATTCTGGAGAGCTATGCACACCAACAATTGCTTAAACAATTTGTGCTGATTAATAATTAAAGGGTGTAGTTGCTTCTAGACATTTACTGCTTCTCGGTCTACTGGGTAAATTGCACTGACAGAGGTTTTGGTGTAGGCCAGCATAAAACCACAGGAACCAAGACCTAAGAGATAACCCAGGAGGATCTGCAGAGTCCAAGTATTTTCTCCTTGTTTTGGTCTTCTCCTACAGCAGCCAATTTCCCTTTTATAGCAACTATTTCATAGACTCAGGCTCTTCTAGAGTTAGTATTACTGAAAGATCTTCATTAAGGAATTGGTTGTTCAACAAATTGATGACATTAGCTTTATCATCCCTTGAGTAAAAGCAGAGTTACTTATCACAAGATTATTCATGCAAATGAACTGCACAACTACACATGTGGCCATTTCCTACACGCTTCGTAGTTCCTACACAAATAAAAATGCCAGGGCTCAAGAAAGAGACATTAAAAAAATCCCAAACCCCAAAACACAGATAACTAACCAGCCTCTTATTCAACCAATCCATGTGATCATAGGTGAGCGTTCCTCCAAAATCTTCTGTTAGTTGGCATGGTTCTATATATCGTGTCAGCTTGTTAGCAGATACTAAAATAACCTGCAACAATAAAATAGGTCACTTGTAGGCAATATTCATATTTCCCTTAAGCATCTAAGAAGTATTCCTAGAGATACTGAGCAGATCTTTCTGTGATTCAGATTTTACTGCTAAATGTTGAAATGAAATCTGGCTGTTTGCAATAAACGTGGGCCTAAACCAGACAGGTAACTCTGACATGCAGTATATACTTCATGCATAATCCTGTAAGAGCATCATCTCTACCACCTTGTCTATTTACAGTGGGAAAAACACATGTGTACCCTGGATATCTGTTTTCCTGCTGAGAGCTGATGCTTTGTGATTAAGTCATATATTGCACGATGTGTTTCTAGTTAATGTAGTAGCAGGCCATCATACTGCAAAGCACTCAGTATTTTTACCATTCTCTGGCAATACTTTCAGTCCCAGAGGTGAGTTTGTGGCATAAAAGTTAAGTGTCTGCATTTACTGTGCAAATATGCTCAGCAATAGTTGGATCAACCATATTCTTTCCATGACTAGTCAAAAATTCAAATCTTAGTATGCTTAAAAACTCAAGCCATTCACAGAGGAGACAAATCTAGTTCACCAGCTACATCAGGGCTTACAGGAAAACACAGGTCCACTGCTAGGTAGAAAACTAAATTCTCACTTTCATTTCTGCATTATGGAGGCTCCTGAATGAGCCTTATTCATATAAGCCTAAACCAAAAGTTGGCAGCACAGCTTTCTTTGATGAATGATATGCTAAGCCTGGAATAACTCCTGTAGAAAAAAAAAATCCCAAGAGCAACCTCTCTATAGAAGCAGGCATATTGGCAATATATAGCCAGAAACAAAAGAAAAAAAAAAAAGGAAAGAAAATTTCCATAATCCATCAAATCATTCACATACTCTTGTAGGGCACAAGAATATGTGGAAACAGCTAAGTAGAGAGAAACTTCAATTCCAGCTCCATTTCCCTGCAGATACTGAAACTAATGGATTCAGAGTAGCTCCAAACAAACCATCTATTATTGCAGAGGAAAACCTTTCAGCGACATCCAAATATACACTATTGTCCTGTACTCCAAATGGTACATGCTGCTGTAAATGGAATTGGCTAGCAGTTTCTTTAAGTAATGCCAGGAACCAACCCAAACCCCAGAGGATTCTATGTCCAAGAAAGAAGTAAAAAAAAAGCCTTTGTTCTTCCTTCTTTTGGCACACTTTACAGTTTAGGTAATTTTTAACATTCATCTCTATGAGTTCATTAAAGAAAAAGAAAACTAATTTTGGTATGGCAACTACAGAAAACAGGGCAGCTCGTTCCCATCCAGACATATAAGTCCTGAAATGACCCAAATAGCCTGAAAAAATAGATTGACTACATTGAGACCACTTATTTCAAAATTTTTTTAACTAAAGTCCTTCAGGAAGGAGAGTGGGCAAGGGATAGCCCTCAAACTTCTACTAGGGAGACTTTTTTAAAATAAAAACATTCTGAAAGAGCCTGCACAAAAAACATTTTAGCCCTATGAAAAAATAATCCTCTGACAAAAAATAAACACCCACAGAAGAGATTTGGTCAAACTCCAAATTTTCTACATCTTTTAAGAAAACTTTGAAAATTAAAAACTTCCACCTCATTAATAAACCTTGTTGTAACTTAAAGCATTACTCCCAAATACATTAATTCTCTAGGTTTCTGATTTACAGAACACTTCTTTTTTAAACTGTTTATTGACTATTCATTGGGCTAGCTGCTACAATCCTGTCTGAACTTTTAACAATATAAACAAACGTTTGAATTTTTGACTAAGATGTGGCAGAAATGAAAGCTCCTGAAGAGAATTTAGCTCTTGCTCTTAACCTGAACTAGTGGCAGTGCTAACCTAATATCCTCTATATGCTTTAAATTAATAAATTAGCTTTGATATTTTCTAGGTGTCAAAAGTGCAGTTTGCCTCTCTGAAGCTTCAGAAATAATGTTTTAATCAGCTACTACAGATTAATAGTCCATAAGTACACAGACCAAGAGCCAAAGAAGAAAAAAAAATGTTGAAAAATGCAATGTGCACAATAAGAAGACACTTCTCTTTTACAGATATGAACTCTGCTTCAAGCTCAGCAAACTTCTGCTGTCAGGTTCCCAAAATGTTTCAACATCCAAAGTAATTGCCTTCGACCTTTTGTGAAAATAGATGTCAAAATACCACATCCTAGAAAAAGTTGTCCCTTATGAATTAGTGTTTCACCCTTGCCTTTGAATTTCACCCTTCAACATATTACCACAGGTAAAGAGAAGGTAATTTACAGCTGTAAAAACAGAAACAACCCTGTTCACTTGCAACTGAAATGATTTCTTGATTTCCATTTTTTTCCAAGTCAAACTATGTCGATTCCAGAAAAGAGGGGGAAAAAGCAGCTCTCATAATCTAAAGTACAAGCCTTTGGACAGCAGATCATAGCTGGATGTTAAAATGAAGAGCTTAAATTTCCCAAGGGAGAAACAAATAGATCTGGACAGATGGTAAAACAGAAAAAAAAAAGTGTAAGTTATTGAATCCTTTAATCTTTGCTTCCCTTCCCACTTCTGACCACAGGCACAGCTAATAAGCTGACAGTGGTAGTACGTTCCCAACATGTCCTGTTTGCTACTGACCAGTCTCATGGAAACAACATCTGCACTCAGTTCTTTCTAAAACCTGGAAGAGTGGTAGCAGCTCTCATCCTTGCTCTACTCTAGTCAGTAAACTTGCTCTGCACAATACTGGCCTGCTAAATCCTCGTGAAAGCCCTTACCGAAGTAACTCAGAACAGTGCTTTGGGAAAAGTAGAAGTGCTGTGTTTTTAAATAAAATCAAAACAACCTTTGTAAAAGCGGTAAAGCAAAAGAAGAAAGACAAAGCATGGACTGCAAAGTCATGTGCCTTAAGTGCAAAATTCTATTTCTCAGGAGTGAAAATACATGATTTTGACCCATGCAACATGTATCTTTTTTAATAAAAAAGCTTTAAATACTGTTTGCAGTAAGCTGACCTCTCTATGTCATTTGCTGTTTTCTGCACATTTCATTGATCATCTACAAGGAGACAGAGGCAGAAGTCAAGATGAGAGAGGAATTCTAAGTATTCAAGAGGACATGTAAAAGTGCCCCCAAAATGTTAAATACATCCAGCGGAACTTACTTTCTCTCTTAAGGGAAGAAATGAAAAAGCTCTTTAAAACAAATGTCACAGAGGCAAACCCAGGAGATGCTTGAAAACCCGATGCTGTAAAATTTCCGTAACAAGGAGCTTTTTTCTGAAGTGTGTAATATCAGAGCAGCCACACTACTGAATCTGAAAAGGAGTAGTTACTTTCCAACAGACAGCAATACACATGTCCCTTCAGAATATAAAATTTAAACAAGTGTAATCTACATATGATCTTCATTGCCACAGAACTGTAAAGCAAAAAAAAAAAAAAAAACTCTTCCTGAGGAGAGTAATCCTATTTTTTGATGCTAAATACTATTTCAATCAGGTTTTTTTAAATACTGTTTGATTAAACACTGAGTAGCATAGGGTATTATTTGTTTAATATGGAACACTAATCTAAACAAAGATTTTCTTTAACATTACATCAAGAAACACAAGTTAGATTTCTATGGCACTGGGCAGATAAATATTTGTCATGCCAGAAACCCAAGAGCAGTTGGCAGAACCTAGATAAACACAAGATGATCTCCACTCCCAGGAACTGCCTCCTTCACTCATGGTTTTACCCACTCACTCACCCTACCCTCCAGGGATCACAATAATCACACCCTCATTTTTACATCCCAGAGAAGAGAAAATAGGCAAAGATTCTTGTACTTTTCAACACAGTTTTTTTTTGGACGGAATTCAGGACGTGACACAAATGCAGGCTTACACGCCCCAGGTCCACACAGACAATTCCCTCATTTGCCCAAGAACCCATTGCCTCCCATATTAAAATAGCAACAGAGATGCATACAGGTGAAAAGAGATGAAGTTAAATAAACAATTTTGACTGGAACTCCTATATGCCTTTTTAAGAAAGTCCATGAAAGCCACAAATTCTGATGCCTCAGTCTTAACACACCGAACTAAAAATGGACAAAAATTAAGTGCTTCCTACAAACTGTTTTTCGTTCTTTATTTTTTGGAGTAATACTCATTAGCGTAATTCTTAAAAGGTAAATTAGAGACTTGACATTTTCCAGAGCAGATGCTGAGAAAAATTATCATAAGAAATTTCTGAAACTCTTTAATAGAGAGTTAAAGCTGTCAGCTGCTGCAGTAGAAGTGTGAAACATTTAGAACTACTCAGACTTTGGACATCAGGATTATAAAGATCCTTATGCTAGATACTCTAATTTTTTCAACTAATTCATGGTAGTTTACCACCTGATATTTCCTTTCTCTTATTCTTTTTTTTAAATGCACTTGGTTTCTTTTCTCCAAATCCTAAGTGACCTTTTAAAATTTTGCTTCCTGATTTCCACAAGGATAAGAACAGCAAGCATATCTTCTTCTTTCCTGCTCCTGACAAATTGATTTTCAATGTACTAATCTAATATCTAAATCAGGCTCTGAGATTATTTTTCCTCCAAGTTCCTTAAATGAATGGCATGTGCGAAATAACCCCACCAATCTATAGGCAGTTTTGCATTGTGTACAAATTTGTACATTTCCTCTATTTTTATGGTAATTTTTTTCTTCCAGTTATGCTCATTCTCATAAGAAAATCTACTAGAAGAGTGACTTGTTTCACATCACTATGTAGAGTATATTAATAAAAAATCAAAAAGCACTACCTCTCAACTCTAAAACACAGCAGTTTTCATACTGAAATCCTGTTCTTCAATCTTTTAAAACATTAACAGTATTAATTATTACAGTGTCATATATGCAACATTTCAGCTGAAAGACAGCTTTATAACAATTAAGACAACTCTCCTCTTATGAAGCATGGCACAGGACCAGATAAAACTGCTTCAATTAACACACAAACTGGTTGCTAATAAGGGAGGAAGTTACAGAAGGAAGTTCTGCTGGAGGACAAATGGGAATTGTCCTGAGGCAGGTCCAAAACCAACATTAATACCAACCAGAAATAAAGATATGAACTTTTATACAGCTGAATCAGCCCACGTCTTTGTTCTTATCCACCCAGTACTGTTTGATCTCAATTCCCACATTTACTTTCAGTGCTTTGCAACTCATCTGCACCACATCTCACTCTGAAGCAGAGGATCTCTGCCTTTGAACAGAAAAGAAGACACTTAATGGCTTCATATGGTAATATTAAGCAAGGCAATAACAGATCAGGTAGTAGGAAACAGGAAGTAGATGTGATGCCCCATTAGAAATCACAGTTACACAGCATTTACTTAAGCATTTACTTAATCTCATTTAAGTAAAATGAGATTACACCCAAGTGAATAAAAAGATTTTATATTTTAATTTAATTTTTTAGTTCATAATTATTTCACTGGTGCAAAACCAATCCTGAATTTCCTAGTAGTTACACAAAGCTGACCCACAATCCAAAACATGAGTTGGGTGTTGTTTGTTTTTACTGCCAGTAAAGCAAAATTATGCAGCTGTAGATCTATGCGTGAGTTGGAGCCTTATCAGTGTTCTGCACTCATATTTGAAAGAGAGGAAAGACATACTCCTGCCTCTGACACAAATATTTGGAGCCCAGAGAAGGTGGGTCATTTTTACTGAAACAGTTTTCCTGACTGCAACCAAGTAAGAGAAACCAAAAGGTTTTGTTACATAACTCCAACCATCTATGGCAACAAAGCCCACATGATTACTAGCAGAACATGCTTTATAAAATTACTAAGATTACTAAATTAAAGGATTATCATTTAATGACAGTTAGCAAAACATTAATGTGAAAAAAAAATCCTTTTATTATCAGTCATGTAAAATTATGCATGCTTTGTTGATATATTTTCTGTAGGCTTTCTGCTTATTTGTCTAAAAATGCATTCCAGCTGAGTCACGTTAAAGAAAAACCCAGGAAAAATCTTCTAGAAAGACTAACTTCCCAACTAGAAACACCATCATATATACACTAACAACTGCTATATCACATACTTTCATATCACAACTTCAAAGACATCCTGAACTTACCCAAGAACTTTATTTACAGGAGTGTAGATGGGAAAAGAGAGCCTAAATCACACAGTAGGGACTGCTAAAGAGGGGCTCTGTCTTTATTCCTGCTGCTCTCTGGACTCTTGACATCTACCTTATGCTGTGAAAGATCTGTGTGAAACTGAATATTGCAAACTTAAGTCACTTTCTAATCAGAAGCTCTTAAATAATATTTTTGAGTACAGATGGTTAGTTCAGAGGCAATTTAAATTCTTGTCTTGGATGTGGCTCCAAACAATATGCTTGTTTATAAAAGTAGGCATCACCATGCTGATGTTTTTGATTAAAGACACCATGACTGGGCTGCATGCTACATGCCTGTTGAAGTTCCAACAAGATTAACTTAAAAAATGAGTGGAAAGTTTGATGACACAAATATTTTCTAAAAAAACAGGGAAAACTGAGGTTTCCATTAACCTTCCAGACAGAGATAACAAGGGAACTGCTAACATTAACATGTAGTCTCTTGTACACACACTGCCTCACAACTCAGTGTCAGCTTGTACTTGAAAAGGGACCTATAACCTGTTCCTGATGCCAAAGAATTCACAAAATGAGAGAAGATGCAATACCAACAAGGTATTTGTCAGAATGGTTATAGCTGATAGTGCAACACCATACACGATGTACCTCTACAGCCTATTAGAGAAGTCATGAAAAATTTCACACTGAGCCATGTGTAACAGTTTCTGATCAAAACAACCACAATATGTATTCAACAGCCTCATTTTCTTGCTAAGCAAAGAATTAAATGCCACACATTCCAAAATATAACAATATTAAATGCAGAACGTCTCATTAAAAATGGAAAAAGTTAAAAGCCACAGTGGCTTGTTATGGTTATCCACAAAGCACCTGGAATATAGCTATTTTTAAGACACTTTAGTTGTCATCCAATAATACCACTATTTCAGAAACAATATTTCTGACTTAAGCAGACAAAAGGTCAACATACCTCAAAGCCAAGCCTATCCTTCTCTTTCCAAAAGCAGAAATGTGTAACCTTCTTATCCCAAAATTCATCTGGCTTTACTACACAAACAAGTGACACCTCAGCTGGAACAACATTCTGTAAAACAAATGAAAAGGTAAGTAAAACCTTCAAGATTAAGCCTTCATTTACCACAGAACTGAATTCCACTTAGATTTCCTCATCTATACAAGAATGTAAAAACTGCAGTCAAAAATTGCAGTCTACTTCATCTACATCACACATTTGCCCCATCCTGCTTCGTAACACTACACAACATTTCACAGCAAACTGTGTCAAAACTGAAAAGAAAATATTTACTCCTAAGGACAAGCCATTAGTCTATGCTGTGTTAGTACAGAAAAATGAACTATTAGCTAGATTTAATTTAATTTGTGGTATTCCAATAAAAAGAAGAAGAAATGTTAAAAACAAAGCTTTCCACCAATGTTATCTTTTATGTAGAAGGGAACAGTAATCATAGAGTTAGAAAAAATGGTATATTTGTAATCAGATCACATGTCAAGATTAAAATACTACCAGGAAAATATTTCAGACTAAATCAGTAATTGAATCTACTGAGTTTATGATGTCACAGTGAATGTAGATCAAGGACCAAAGACTCTTGATTACTCTAAACTCATCAGCTACAGCAATAAGTAAAGACACTAGTGATACAAAGGTGATACAACAATGGGATTTCTCTTTAAATACTCAATTTTAGTCATAAAAATTTAATTCAAAAGAAGAAATCAGCGACAAAAACCAATCTTGCACTATTTTAATGAATATGCAAAAACTATTTACAAGTAGACAGTATTTTGAATACAGAAATGTTTTTGAGAGCTACATATGATGAAATCTCATAGAAATCCCCAATAGCTGCAGTTCCCACTGAACCTCACAACCACACAGTGGCTGAAGCAAAATCTTCCAGATCACAATCAAGATCACAATCTGAACACAAGGAATTCAAATATTGTAACTAATAATAGGAAAACTATATTAGTCAAGAATAGGTGAAAGACACCTTGACACAGACTTCAAAGCCCAGAAGCAACAATAACCAAGCAGGACAAAAAAAAAAAGGAATTATTTTTATTTGACACACTTTGAGGCTTCACCTAAGTCTGAGAGGAAAACTGCTCAGATAAAGAAGAACCATCTGTGGGCTGTAGTCCAAGTGTTCTAATGTGTTAGAAATGCTGTATCTTGCATTTTCTTTGACCACCGAGGTCAGAAAATAACCTATACCATTCAGTGGAAATAAGGCTATTTGTAAGCTCACAGTTCTGAAGAGTTAAAACAATGGGGTTTTTAGAATTTTTTTAATTGGAAATTGTCACTTTTCTTCTTCTCCTAATTTTTGAAGTATGCAGAACATAATTTGTGATTATGTGATTATTTGCACAGAACTCAGCACAGAACCACATTTTGAGGAAATTACTGTCTGTCCAATAACATGGCCGTTGGGTTCACATCCATTAAACTGATCAGTCAGCTCTGAATGTATAAATATTTATTTACCTGGAGCATTAACACAACCGTCTTTACCACGTTCCACTGAGATTTTCTGCCATCCACTATCACAGTGAATCCTCGAGCTTTACACTTCTCACTAAAAGAAAAAAAAAAAAAAAAAACACTTAGAAAACATAAAATTCACTCTAACAAGTGTCATATCATGACAACTTTGGATTTCAAGCCTTCTGTAAAATACAACTATACAGGTCTTTTCCTTATAGAAATACTGTCTGTTAAACTTTTACGTTTACTCATTTATAAAATAACTTTCAATTTTAATTCTCCAGCATATTATTAGATAATACAAGTTACAATTTTTCAGTAGCACTGAAGTATATCTCATAATAAAAGTATTTCTTTAAACTTTGAGAGGGTCTTTAAACTATGAAAAGGTCTTATAACCATTAACTTGACAAAATCCTCAGAAAAGAAATCAATTTACAGCGCCATAAGGAAGACAAAGGGATTTCTGTTTTCACAAGGAGCATCCAGAAGAGGACTTGCAAGTGAGCCTGTGGTTTAACATTAGTTACCACACTAGATATCATGGCCCAAGTTGAAATTCTTGTGTTGGCAAATTTATAAGCAAATAAAATCCATGACATTTCTGTGAGGTAGGAAAGCATTATGTAACCTTTCCCAAATCTGCAATTACAAAACAAAGCTACTTCTGTGATCTCCTTAGCTTACAAAAAACAAGGCATGCAACAGTAAGTACTATGTTGCACAACAAGAAATTAACTGTTATTTATTTCAAGTTTAAGCTGAGCTTCATCAGGTATGGGTGGAAGACAAATTCACCTTGGAGTTCAAAAGGAAAACAGAAAAAGGGAAAAAAGGCACTTCAATAGCCCATTTAGGAAAAAACAAAGTTGGCTGTTTAAACAGTCCCTGAAAGATTTTTGGTTTTAAGGAACCTCTAAGATTACACACACAGGATTTTTCTGACAACACTCTGAACATTCAGGCTTCATGAGTGCAATTTCCAATCAAAACCAACTCAAAAAGCACAATACTTTTGCTTTTAATAATAAGGTGGAGGGTGTTACTACAGCATCTTGAGACATGACTTCCTTAGGTTCACTGGAATCAAGCAGTATCAGCATCTGCTCCTCTATTACTAACCCTATTAAAACCTCCCAATCAAAACAAAACACACAACCAAATTCAGAAGTGACCCACCACTTCTAAAGAGTCTAGCCAATGCAAATGTTTGCATTTAAGTTAAAATAAAAAGTAAAAAGCTTAGTGATTTGAGCCACAATAGAGAGAGTACAACAAAGGAAGCAAACCTTAGTATGAACAGACAACATCATAACCTTGGCACTTTTATTCTCCTTCAGTTATGAACAGACCTCTTCAGAATCTGAGAATTTTAAATACCATCAAAGAAAGACACAACAGTGGACTTCAACACTGGAAATAAGTTGTCCTGAAATTTTAGAATGGCTTTAGGCACATATTCCAAAGAAATCCTACCCAAGGCACTTTAAACAGTTAAGCCTCTCAGATTTTGGACACAGCCACCAATCCACACTAGACTGCAGATCTCAACGCAGTTGTAGTTATGTTGTATTATGTTACCTTACACATAGAACTTAGGAGAAAAAGTAGTATTAATGCTGCTTGGACAGCTATTGGGTTTGGAACAATATCCCTCTCCTCTGCTCTATTTTTCCCAAACACTGTTCAGCAAGTCTTTCCAGAACAGAAAAGAGAAGTGCTTAGGCCAAAGTTTGCATTTCCCACTGAAAAACAACATGTGAACCAAAACGACAATGATTTTTCCATATTGCCACCATAGAAGAGAGGTCATTTTTTCCACAACTGACACACAGCATTAGAAGTGGGAACACTGACTTCACTTTCAAACAGATTTCCCAGTTTCTACTGAGTACAAAGAGCACTTTGGTTCAGCTTTTAGACAGTTATTGTTACACTAATATATGTAAAGACATACATCAGGATGAGACTGTGGAATAATTAATGTTTACTAGAACAAGAATGCCTGCATCTGTTCCATAAATACAGCCAAGTCCTTAAGTCAATGACATGACTTGTGTGGATGACCATTTGGTGTTTCATCACTTTACAAAAGAAAACAAGCTGTTTAAAAAACCCTATAACTTACACACAAATAAGATGTTGTGCAGTACACACATATACCTACTGATGTTTTACTTTTAAATAATTTGAATTTGTTCTTTGCTTTTCTCTCACCAATCAGGATTTTTTAAAGCCTTATCTACCAAAAAACCCCAACATTGGATCCTTTAACTGTGTTTTATAAACATTTATAGATTACAATATGCAAAGTACACTGGATATTTTTAGTTATGTCATTGTTGTTCTGTTTCCAGAAGAGAAATTTGAAAAGATAGAAAAGCAAACATTTATCTGAGAGATTTCTTTTCTTTATAAAGCAGTGACACATGAGAGAAAAAAAAAAATGATAAAGATGAATCCCTGGATCTTAAGGAAATAGAAATGCAGGTCACTAAGCCAGGACCAAAATCTGTCACTATAAGCTGGCAGTGGCACATGCACAGAACTTGAACAACAATGATTTTACAGCAAGCTATGGTGACAGGATACTCAAGTTGTCAGGCAGCACATTCAAGCAGTACCAGGAGCTGCCCATTAACTTCAGTAAGACTGTATATTTTTAACTTAGGGCATTTTAAACTGAAGCCGTACAACCTACAAAGCTTAGGCACGTAGCACAGGAAGGGCAAAGCTGCCCTTGCAAGCTTAGGAGTTTGATTGCAATGGCTCATTAATTTACTTAGCAATTTAAGTGCATTGTCATTAAAAAGAAATTATGAAAAAAGCTATCCCAAGAAAGGAGAACATAAGGACATAAAAGGACACAGAAAAGCCTCAGTACATTTCCCTTAGCTTATTTGGATGCATGTTTCTAACTCAGACAGTATCAAATTCTAAACAAACATTTACATAAAATTAATTTGGTAAAGAAGAGCAAATAAAATCAAAAACAACTGGGAAAAAAAAAAAAGCTCTGAACAGAATGCCTTCCAAATCACCTTGGTATACTTAGAAGATAGTCTAGTGTGACACTCAGCTCATCCATACTCGTCTGTTCGAGGCATAATGGAATCGTCAGAATGAGGCCACTTCTTCTGTCCTTCCCTCCTGTTTCAGAAAGAAAAAGTAATTACAAAGTTAATGTGATGAGGCTTAAGCAGAAGAAATACTTTGCAGTTAGGTGGTCTCAAATTTCATCATAAAAGCAATCTTTTAAGATGCTGTGAAAACCTGAACTGACATTTCAGCCCACAGCTGTGAAGGTTCACTCACCACATGGATATTTAAAACATCACCAGGGCATCAGAGCATAGCCCACATCCACAGCTATCATGGTTTTTCATCTAATATTTTCAATATAAGCAACACAAATCAACAGTTCCAGAAGCATTATTTTTGCATTTTTAGATTATACTATTAAAAAGCAACTCCTAGACTTTCTACACTACCAGCCTGCCAGAACCTAGTCCACTCCAAAGCTGAGAACGTACACAGAAGCTCCAACTGGAGCCCCTAGAAAAGCAGGACTTTTCTAGTCCAGCTGACTGCTACAGGAGGATCTTGTACCACACAGGCTGCCCATGGCACGTGAACTGGCAGCTCCTTCAAACACAGAACAATTTCTAGACCTACTTACAAACAGCTAACAGGCTCTTCACAATTAAGATATATATTTCCAACCACTTGGCTTCATCTTCATCTGCATTTTCAAACCTTTCTGGTAAAACTTATAAAAACAATATTAGAAACAGTAAATTTTAATATATTATCTATTTTATTTAGGAAAAAACCACAACACATTAAGCGCATGTAGGAGTCAATTACTAAACAATCTTGCCTATATTTTAGGAAAAACTGTACAAAAACATCTATAATCAGGTTTATTTGGGGGGAAATGAAGCAAAGTAAATTTCTGTAACCTGAGAAAGAACATCTTTATTCTCTGTTATTCACATGGCTAAAGCAATTAAACTATGCTTTTGCTTCATAAAGTTCTTCAGTAGAACTGAAGCTCCATCTAATCAGTAAGAATAACTTTTTAGAGAATAGTAACAGCCATGCAGGAATAAGAAGAGGCACAAGCACAGCAATGCTTGCAGACTCATACACATATGTTAACATAATTTTATAAGAATTCTTCCCCTCCATGAGGGGCATGCAAGATAATGAACAAACAATGTTTACACAACATATGTTAGAATCTTAATTGCAACAGGCCTTTTTTCCTTGTTTCCAAAGCTGTGTAAACTCTCTAAATTTGGAGTTTTAAAGGTCCACTGATATATTGATTATTTTCACATTTCTGTAAAGGACCTACTGCTTTCAGTGGTCTGCTGCAGTAGTTGTGCTCCCCCTCCCTTCCTCTCCTTTGTGAGAGAATTGTTGCTGGAAAACAGCAAGACACATTTTAATAACTGTATTTCTAAACTGAAGAATTGAAGAGTGGTGCTGTATGAGAAGGGACAGATGCTTCCAGCAGAAATAATCTAAAACAACAGTTTACAGACTGTCCCCCCTTCTGTTTCTGAATGGCAGAAAGCCTGAAAATTGGAGTTAGGAAGCAGAGAAAAAGGAAAAATGCTTGGATTTAAACACCATTTGCTGAAATGACTAAACAAAACAAAACCCAAATTCAGAAATATAATCTCTTGACATTTCAAAAAAAGACCACAATAATTATCTAAATTACTATTTCATGACAAGTCATCTTGTGTAACAACTGACAGGTTTTTTCCCCAGCTTGTTAACGCAGCTAAGGAAAGCAACTGAGAGCACCGCAAAAGAAAAAAGAAAAAGAAAAAAAAAAGAAGAAATTTCTTAATTCATTTTGCACCAAAGTGGTTGTTCAAGGTTTGTTGACTTAGAAACTTTCCTTTTCTTCTATTCTACCTGTAATGACTTATCAACATTAAAGCTACACCAGCCATGGATTTCCATTAGAAACCACTGTTTTGCTTCCAGAAAAAGGCAGGATCAACATTATGTGTACCAATTAAACCCAAAAATGATGACAGACAAACGCTACAGGACATTTTCCTAAAACACTATTTTTCAGAGTGTATGTTTTTAATCATTAATGAAACTCTATGGAGTAAAATTGATGTAAAGAGACATGATGAACTGATTTCTGTCTGTCAAGTTACTTCACTTACACTGAAGAACACTAAAAAATCCTGCTGCATCAAGCTTTATCATTCATTAAATTAAAGCACCCATTAATACTAATCAATTCCAAAATGATCAAGCCTACTTAGAAATACAAAGGTCCAAAATGGTTCCTAGCATTTAAAATGCCACTCAGTAAATTACTTTCCACTAAGAATGCCTGTTTTTGAAACGGATCAGGCAGCTTTAACAGCAATTTGAAAATGCACTCTAGTTAATGAGAACATCCCCTTGCAATATAATGCTGAACAACCAACTCACTACACATCTGCTGTTGCTGTGGAAGAACTGTCCCAGGCTTTAACATCAGTTGAGCTTTAGGGGCTTGATTGTTTTTAAAAAGGAATTTTTAGAATTGCAATTGCTGGAGACAGCGGGCAAATTCAAAGCAAAATAAATTCTATTAACAAAGAGCAGGTTTCACTTCTCAGGTGACTGAAGCAGGCTAAACTAGACTGGCTAATAACACAAACTAAAACAAACAAAGCCAGAAGAATATTTATGGCAACACTTGTCAATTTTTGAAGTTGACAAGTGTTTTGTAAGTTACCTACCTACACTGATCAGACAATCAAACACCAAGAACTAACACAGCTATCTACAACAGCAGTGAAACCAACAAGAGAATGTCAATTCCCATTTGAAGCATTCCCTTTTTTTTTCTTCTGGCAGAGGGAAGAGAAAAAGTTACCTTCAATGAAAGATTCAGGAAGTTTTAATAAATACAATGATAATTACAGTCTTCCCTGAATTAACTAACTGGCAATAATTAAATTGTTGCAATGCATGGCTGATTCTGCTTCCTTCTGCCTTTCTCTATGTTGAAGAAAAGACAGGTAAAAAGGAAAGAAAAATTTTCTATAGAAAATCCTGAAAATATTCATTCTGTTTTTCTAAAACCAAAAACTAAAAGCCAAACCAGCAAGGATTATTTTTGGATGTCTATTAAATCATCAGTCTCTTACATATAGGCTAAAACTTCTTAAAAAACTCTGTGGATTGAGCTACAGGCTACAGCAAAACCAAGTCCTAAACACCAACAGCTTGGATATTAGATAAAGGGTTCCAGAGATTCTTTTTGGAACATGACAAAGCACTAACTAACAATATATTTTTGTTAAATATATCCAGCAAATACAAACAACCAACTTAAATATCCCATCCAAATTATGCAGGGTGGAATCAGTTGAAGAAAACCGAAATTGTACCTGAAAGAAATGCCAATTTTTTCTTCAGAATGGGTAATATTACCGACGCTTCCATTCTACTTCAGATACTTTGCGCAGCTCTGAAACACAAGAAGTTGAAGTTGTCAAGCATGGGAAATCAGTTACAGTGTTTCACAGTGTTACACTTTTGTATTCTTCTGAAGGAAGAACAGAACACTGTAACCAAAATCTAAAATACTGTAAAAACTTAAGAAAAAGTATCATTGTAGGCACTTATCCATACAAATATTTAATTAAAGACTCATTTTCCCTCACTGGGGGGGAACAAACAGTCCAACCACAAAACCCAAAGCAGAATATCAACCAAGGACGACAAGATAATTTTTATAAAATCCCATTTCCCAACCCTAATAAACTACAATTAATTTGCAGGTAGGTTATCTGCTTGCTCATTCAGATGTAAAATAAGTGCAAATAAGATTGTGCTTTTGCAGTCTGTCTGTTATAACCGAGAATATAATAATTATCTAAATGTGTTATGCTACATTTCTGTCAGGACACTGCTATTACCCTGCCATTAGCAGGGCTTTGGAAAAAGAAAAGCATCCAACAGCCTGAATAACTATGTCCTATCTATAATCTATATCTGGAAATGCTCCTGCTTCTCTTGCCTTCTCCTTACCCTCATGCAATTTTTATTGCACTGTGAACTGCAATTCACCGTGATGAGACTTTTTTGCTTCACTGACAAATGCACAGGATGCCTGAACTGCACCCTCCTCTTCCAGCCTACACAAAGCAGGAACTGGCATCTGCTTGGGACTTCCTGAGGTCCTACTTCCACAGATCAATCCATATAATTAAAACCCCTAATTCTGCTCAGAAATACGCAATTCAAGACCTGCCAACATCCAGTCAAAATAAAACAGATTAGAATTGAATTTTTTTGGTTTTCATTCCAGGCCCAGGGCTTTGGACTGCAACCTGGAATTCTCCATCAGGATACTTCAGAATGTACACACAGAGAACTTTTTTCCTGGCACGGGGGAAGTTAACTGAATAAAAATGATATAGGAAAAAGAAAACCCAAAAAATCCAGAGAAATCCAAATAGCCTGAGGTAAAATAGTTATTCCTAAAACAATGAGCTTCATAACAAAAACAAAAAAAGAACTATCATATTATTATAAAAAAGAAAAAACATTTCAACAGCTTTTTATTGTCTCTTCCTGCTCCAGTGTGTAATGTGTCACAATGTTCATTCCTGTCTCTTATCCCAAAATCTCCATATTGAAGTGTAATTTTTGCCAATTATATGAAATTCACACCTCATGTATTATGGAAGGAAACAACTTTCAGTTGTCTCAGGAAACTGAGTCCCCTAACAGCCTGCACTTTGAACAACTACTCAAAAAAGCATCTTATTAAAGCTCCCTGTACGCTTTAGACAAAGATTCGTAGTTATTTGTTGTATAAAACACAAAATTCAAGAATTACTCAGGCAGTCATTTTTGTCTCTCAAACAGCACTCAGTGTAAGCTTTTTAACTTTGGCAGTTCTCTTTATTTTCCTTTTGTCAAGATGTGGAACACATACCTGAATATTTTTTCCCCCTCCTCCCCAAGTTATATTTCCAAATTATTACAAATGCCTCTTTATTATAATCAATGAATGAAGTTCAAACCTACACACACTTCATTATCTTTGTACTTTCACATAGGAACAAAAGTCTGCATAAGCTTACTGGCTCTGGGGAACATGTTTCTCTGCTGTTCTGAAAAGACCTATTTATTTAATATGAAAGCATCGCTTGGCTTTCTGCCACAGTAGTGGCACTGTCCATGGATCAAAATAGTTCTTTTATTCAGTATTTCCTGGAAGCAATGGAAGCATTCTGTTCAGCGGAGGGAGGTGAGTCAGACCAGTTAGAACTACTGATAATTCCAAACACCTCGCCTTTGTTCCATAAACTCCTGAAGTTTACAATTACCTCTCTTCTGTGAGAGCTTTGATAGGTTTCATCTAGAAAAAAACTCTAACCAGAGCAGGTTATCTGAACACACCAGTAAAAAAAAAAAAAATCTTCACATTTAAAAATAGGCTCAGCATCCTTCTCTACTTTTGACATCCAGAGTCTAAGGATGAATTAACTGAAATGGCTTTTTTTTTAATATTGGAAAGTGAAACCATTTCAAGAAAGCTGGCATCTACTTTCCAATGGGAGCTACTAAAGGTGCTTTGAAAGGTACACTGCTTTGTACCATCAATGTATTTAGACCTACAAAATATATGTAAAGTCTTCAATTTGCTGGAGGAAGACAAAATGACAGGCTCTTAAAATTTTCCATCAAGCTCTCAATTTAGCATGAAGAAAGAATGATTTGTTGCTCAATATTCTACCACTATTTAGCTGAAAGAAACAGATACAGTGTCTATCCATCAATAAAAAAACCCATTTGGTTTCATTAAACACAGACAAGCTACAGAAGAAAAACAAAAGCACTGAGAACAGATTTCACGTGAGGAAAGTGAAATACTTCAAGAAGCTGCATTTTATTGCTTTCAAATCAGAAAGCTGCATTGTCGCCCTGGTTTTCAGCCTTCAAGATTGGAGTCAGAACTTTCTCACACACTTTAATGTAAACAAAGCCATGTTTTCCTGTAGTTATCTATATAGGAAGGACAATTGACGGACACTTTCTCAGACCAGTGGAATTGAAGAGGTTGAATCTCAGTCTTCCAATGTAGTCTCTTCTCTAGAAATCTATATAAGCTGAAAGAAAAATTAAACTTCCTCTTTTCCCGCTCCGACTCGGTGGCGGTCACTGCGTCTCCCTCGTGATGGTATTGCACCCATTTTATCACTTCCAAATCAGAAGACATAACTTTTATATGCTGAAATGTTACAAATATGCAACAAATAAAGAGGTTAAATTTGCTTGCTGAATTTCAGAAATGATCTAGAATGCTGTATGCCCAACTAGAATCTACTTTGCCAAAATACCATAAACCAAACTGTATAACTTGTAGTTCTTTTATTTAACATATTTCCTGGACGCATTCAATACACTTTGAAGAACCTCACTCATCTTGTTTAGAATGACACAGGCTTTCTGGTTATTAAATCAATATAGCAATGTCACTCTCCAACAATGTATTCATTCTTTTGAAGATTTCCACAAGAAGGTGGCAACACTAAATTTGCATAATTGTATTTAAAACCTAAATACTTGAAAGGCATTCCACTGAAACAGAAAACTCTTCCAATCTCCTTGACAAGCAGAAACTAATACTAATTGTGGAGAAAATTCTCTTACATACAAACATGAAATATGTATACATTAAGGAAAGAATGGGAAATAGTAAACAAATACTTCAAAAAAATTACAGAACAGGTAAAAATGCAAACAATATTTCAGGCTGCACTCCAATGTGAAATCAAATCACAACCTAGTAGGCTGCATCATCTATCACTTCTAGACTCTGGAACAACTGTAAATTATAATGTTTTACTCCAAGCTTCTAAAATTTTGCAAGTTCTTCCAAAAACAAACAACGCCTCCCAACAAACAAAAACACCAAAAATAAAACCCAACCAAAAAAGCAAAGAAAAAGAAACCAGCCCAAAATTAAAAAACCTCACACACAATAAGTACTTTGTGTAATTCATCAAAGTGAAAGATTTCTGATAAATGGAAATTTTTGCCTGCATTTTGTGCTACTCACATTGTCATTGAATTAAAAAAACTAAATAAGAACCAATGTCCAGACACTGTTTAAAGCCATTGTAAAAGTCTATTAAAAACAGGGGAAAGGGAACAGGTTGACTAGACAAGTGGAAATAAGATGTCAGAGAGCAGCTCTCCTGCAAGTAACAGGTGTTTTCTTCCTAAGCAACCCAGTAGAAAAACCACTTCTCCAAAACATTAACAACCAACCAAAACAAACTCAGGCTTAATGAGAATTAATATTAACATGTTTTTTCATGTTTGTTAGACCTGAAACCTTTAATACTCTCAGTATATGGTGCAAGGTCTTGAAATGTGTTAGTCTGCACATAAGTATCTGTTGCAAGAGCCAAAGAATGAGTTCTTTCCTCATTCCTTTAGCATTTAGCTCACAAGAGCATGTAGCTGTCTGTTAAGGACCACAAGCAAGGACCACAGGACTACAAGTAAGAAAAAAAGAATCTGGTTTCTATTCCCTGCTCTACTATGAAATATACATATGGCTTTCAGCAAGTCATTTATCTTTTTTAGTTTTCATTCAGTTCCTCCATTTAATTCTCTTTTTACAAGAGTATTGTGATGTTTAATTCATTAATGTTTTTGAAGACTTGAGAGATTAGAAGGAGATCCACAAATTTGCCTATAAATAACCAAGGAGCAGATGGGCAGCTATGTTCAAAACTGTAGCAGCTTGCAAGTCCAGGCAGAAACAATAGCACAAATACAATGGACATTCTCAAGTACCAAAGGAAAAAAGCCTCAAATCATATAAAATGAAAACACTTTTTCTTTTAGATCAACTTTTGAATTGCAGACCTTCAAAACTAACATCTTCATTCTCTGAAGCCAGCATGCAGGCTTTTTCAGATGCTTATTTCAACCCACAAAGCATTACCCTCTTTTTCCCTGAATCAGCTTAAAACAAGTTCATCTGCTCCACACAAACAAAATCTGTGTGTAAAAGACAGGGAAAAAGCTGAGTATCACAATTATCTATGTAGATTACTATTTCACCTTCCTTTAAAGCTACATTAAAGGATGTCATCTCTCCCACAGCAAAGCTGTACAAAGAGAGAACACAAACAAAGGTGTCTCCAGGGCTGATGCCCCAGGGTAATTTAAGAAGCACAAACCTGTCCTAAAAACAGAAAAAGGCTGTAAATATTTATTAGTTAATGCTATCTTCAATTAAAAAGCACCTGGAAATTGGCTACTCAGCCGGACAGTTTCAAAATAACAATAAAACCTAACAGATGAACATCAGCTTATGTATGCAAATACAGTGTTCGGTTTTTCCTCTTTAAGATATTAAGAGCAGCACTAATAAATATTGAACATCAGAGCTCTCAGGAGAAAAAGTAACTCCAGATACTTAAGGAAGAGCAAATAAAAGGTTTTGCTTTTTCAACCACTTTTTCTATTTTTAATTTTCTTACTACTTGTAAAAAACATCCAGAAAAAGCCCACAGAAGTTTTGTACTATGTCTGAAGTTGTGCACAACAAAAATATTCCTCATCTTCTCTAACCTGCTAATTCACACTAAAGAAGTCAGAAAATAAAAAACACAGACAGATTTAATGAGTATTTAACTTCTTTAATTTTAAAGCAAGATGCATCCATACAATGCCACTTCCACTACACATGCATTGTTAGTATCCAATCTCAGCAACTTGCTATGGCAGTTCAATGGAGACACTGAAAACGTGCTCTGACTTGGGTTAAAGCTGAGGTTAACAGTGTGCTAGGCCATCATCCAAAAGCACATTGTCACAGCCACAACAAATTTAAGCTTGGAAAAATTCCAATTCCACTCCATTTTCACTGGAAGGTTCAAATCTTAACTTGTCTTCTAACTAAAGTTAATAATAGAATTCAGAAGAACTGTCTGTTAACTACTTCCTCTATTTTAACCCATCTTCCATATTCATTTACCACTCTTTTTTAATGCCCCAACATTCTGTAAAAAGTGAAATAAAAAGACGAGCAACAAAAGGAAGTGATGAGCAATATAATGAATAGCAAACCAGCAAATGGAGAACAGGTGAGTAAGAGGTTATGCCATCTGAGAAGAAAAAGACATTGTGTGTCTGAGTTCTAACTTTGATCACAGTCAACTATTCATTTCACACAAAGGCAGAGCTTTTCCTCAGACTTCAAGCAAGTGCCAAAGGGAAAAAAAGGAAGAGGACCGAGCACAGAAACAATATAGCCAGGATGCACAATAACACCTGCATCTACAGCTGCGAGACACCATGGCAACACCTCAGTCTTTCCACACAAGGCCAGCCACAGGATCCTGTGCAGCAGTGAGCAGGTTCTCAAAGAACAGCACTCCTTGGACTCCCTGGCCATGTTCAGAGAGCAAACTTGCCCAACCCAAAGGAACACAGGCAGGCATTCATAATGATGCTGCAACACGTGACATCAAAGATGACAGCTTGCTAGAGTTTTCTACCCTTTCCAGCCTCAGTCCAAGCCAAACACATGATCTGTGCTAAATTATAGCAGCTTTCAGGCTTCTTTAATCTAGAAGAGCAGAGAAAATAAGCCACAGGTTTTGGATGCATCTCCATATTCCCTTTTGCGCAACGTTCCTGCCACTTTTTGCCATTCTCTCACATAAAGTGAGAGACACCCTTTACCTTCCTGCAGAACCTCACAGCTTGCCCACCAGCATCAGAAGACCAATCTACCTCATACCCTCCTTCCCTCACAATAGGGAGCCAAACCAGCAAAAGTTGCAGTCATCTGGTACAATCCCATGTCCCTTAACACTATCAAGTGGCCACAGAATGCATAAAATTATGCAAGTTGAGGGGCTGCTTCTTCCACCAATTTTTACATAGCAATATGTCAATTGAAATGCTACCTTCAAAGCACAGCCGAGACGTTTTCTCTTCCTCATCACACTACGCTAAAACTCATTAAAATAAAATTCTCATTTTTAGGTCTTAAAATTTTCTGCAGTCATAAGTCACATGGAAATAGAACAGCATCACATGGATTGCAAATTTTACCACAGAAATAATTTCTGAGGTTAGGGGGAAGAAAAATAACCTACAGATACTAAAATAAAATTACATAGTCCTCTCCTAGGTCTTTCTTCTTAAAACAAACAAGCGAAAAAACCCCAACAAACAAAACCAACATACAAATCACCAGCTCTTTAAGGAACTCTCCAAAACCAGTTTGGGATGAAAGATCAGAAAGCTCCTATGCATTCAGTACTTCATGGAATGAACTAGGACAGTGGGTAGAAAGAGATTGGACAATCCAGGCCATGAGCAGCCAAGTCAAAACACAAAGTCAAAAGACAAACAGCTGTACTGATGAGTGCAACTGCTGGCAGCCCGGAACAAATGAAAAACACTTTCCTCTGGGGCGCAAAATTAGAACTTCTTGTTCTTTTTGCAACACTTATATAAGAAAACAATCTACCACTTCATAACAATACACATATTTGGCACTGGTTACAAGTGCATGTGGCTCAGGGCCTCAGGATTCAATCCCAGCTCAGTATAGCGACACTCGACTGAGTGGAAGCAAAAAGAAATGCTCCATACACCAAAAGCAGACTTGTGCAGCAGACACAAAAGCAGCCATCCTTTTAGAGTGGAGGAAACTGACCAAAACAAGATGACAATGAAGAAGGGGTTAATAAAAAGCCTGTTTACAAATCCCTAAAGCTCTGGGTTTGCTACCTAACCAAAAAGCTACCAGCTCAAGAGTATGATTTTGTGTGGATCTTGAAACACCCTGAACAATTTCCTCTGCCTAAAAAAAAAAAAGTAATTAAAAAAATACTGTTGTGTGTTCCTCCGTCCTCACCACACAATACACAAAGTATCCATGATAAGGGTAATAATAAAAATCCCTTCAATCAGAAATAAATAACTTGAAAATTTTGCTGAAGTTAACCAAACGTAAAAGTACAAGAGATTGAAATATTTCAAGGTCTGGTAAATAATACCTTGTTCACATATTTCAGAAATCCATTAATTCACTGGTCTACAAAGCAAAAATAATTATCTAAGATGTCCTTAAACTAATGGGTGCATACAGATTAAAAATTCTGAACATTTCATCTGCAAATCACAAAGTAAATCAGCCACAGCAATCACCTGAAGTAATCACAGCATCTCTCCCTCTCTCTTACCCCCTCAAAATAAAACATGTAGCCTTCCACTGCCAAAGTATAAATCAATAAATAAATGGTCACATGCTTCAGAGAACATAAAATCAAGCTCTCTAAGCTGCTCCCTGGAGCATCCTGCATAGATGCAACCCTCATACATTTTCCAATTAGACTATTTCCTAGGGTTAAATGAGAATGCAATATGAAAGAATTAGCAAACAGAACACCAGCAGAGACAAAACGACCTGCATTGAGGTCTCGAGTTCAGCCATAGATATCGTTTAGTGACCAAAACATCAAGCTAACATCAAACCCATTTATCTTATTCTTCAAACACATTTCTGGCCTTGGTCTGGTCAACACTTATGCTTCATAATACCTCACTAAGAACACATCTCAAATACAACTCTGCCAACATCATAGGAATTTATCTTGGCTCTGAATTCTCACATCCCTACTACATCTATCTCCCTTGAATTATTGTTTCTGCAAAGCCCTAAGTCATACCTTCATCTCCTCTTAACTATTGTAATTTCCTTCTTAATGGGTTCTTTATATCCCAGCATTCCAAACTTCAGCTTGTCCAAAATGCAGCAGTTCATCTTCTCACCTGGAAACAGGAAAACAACACTCCAGATTGATTTTCACTTGCTTCCTTGTTGAATTTAGTATCTGCTGTAAGGTTATCTTCATTTCAAAAATCTCTCACTCTTATTTAGTCTGAAGAGCAAAAAGCTTTGCCAACACATTTTTCTACTTGCTCAATCAAGGTTCCCAAGTCTCTCATTTATGTTCCAGTACAAGCTTATCAACACCATCAGAGCAGCAACAATTACCTCGATGCTATTAAAACTCCTTTCCTTACTCTCACCCACTACCACAGAACCATCTTAAAAATAAAATTCACTTATCTCCAGTCTTATACTTAAATACCCTCTAAGACATCTGCAGCCACTCCTCTCCTTGTGAGACACT
This sequence comes from Cettia cetti, assembly GCA_013401135.1. NCBI lineage: Eukaryota > Metazoa > Chordata > Aves > Passeriformes > Sylviidae > Cettia > Cettia cetti. The sequence continues at coordinate 69,865 of VZUI01037648.1, read as the reverse complement.
ACCACTACGTGAGACACAGTAACACAAGCTGCACTGTGAGCTGCATGGACAAACAATGTAGTTTAGCTTTAATATTGGTTTTGTTTATGTTATAGTGCCTTTTAAAGACATTTTAGAAGTCACAAAATGAAAACAAGTAAAGCAGTTAAGTTAAAGAAGGCATGAATTAACGCCTAAGTAAGTTTCTACATAACCAACTGCAAAGATGTTGTTCTAGGCAGTATATTCATAAGTATCAAAGCTTCAAAAGAACCAAATATAATGTGTGAAAATTATAGAGACCTATCTTACTTACCATTGGTACTGCAATGCAAAACTGTCTGCTAGGATTACAACTTTGAGCTCCAGATCCTGGGTTCTGTAAATTTAAATGAAAAAGTATTTGACCATATTTTTTGATTTTGCTACTCAATCTAAAACTTTTTTCCTTGGAGATTGAAAGCAAGAGTTTCTTACAGAGCTACATGATAGGGGAGTCAACATTTCCATTGTATATTCACAAATACTAGTAAGCTAAGCATTTGAGTTTAGTGGGACAGCAGGAATCTGCACTTTCTACCAAAACATATGGTAGACATCAACATTGTTTATAGTTAGCAGGCAATGCTCCTGAGGCAGCACCGGAAGCAGCGGGAAAGTAACAAGAACCAGAATCCCTGTAGTATGCTTTCAATCAGAGGTAACCTACACAGGGTTTTAGGCTAAGATGAAAATACAACAGTGTCAGATTTTTTTTTTTTTTTTTAAGAGGAAGAAGGTATTCCTATGAAGGTACTCCCTGATATAAAATTTAAAAAGGCAAAGTATAGCTTGAATAAGAAAATATAAATAGTCCCTCTTTGTATTAGAAGATATAGAATTAACATATAAGCATCAAACGTTGAACCTCAGCAAATGTTGTAAGGCTTGCATGAAGCCTTGTAACTTGATCAAATTCCACCCATGAAACAAAACCCACCAACAAAACCCCAAGAGTTCAAATTAGTGTATACTGTGTAAAAGGCAAAGTCAAGATGACAAACACACTTCACTGGTTTTACAGTAATTCTGATAGACCAGTCATTACAGTAATCTAACTCACAGTAAATTTTAAATTAAAAACACCCTTCTATTAATGGAAGTTTTCTAGTCAGCCTCAAAAAGATGGGAGAGAAGGCAAGAGGACACACCTATAGATTGGGAATAAAATACAAACAGCAAGTCCTTGAGGCAACTTAAGTACAGACACACTGGAAATCCTGCAACATCATTTCCAGGGTAGGCTCTTTCTACTTTACCAGAAGATGCCTACTGAAGGTGTCCTGTATTTCCCCACCTATCATCACTGGGAAATAAAGGTGGTCTTTATTCCTAAAGATTCTTGACAGTTAGATAGCACCGTATTAAAGTTCTTACAGAAATTCCTCTGGTTTTCCTTCCTACTACCACTCTCAAGCAACAGCCAACTGAAATTGAGCTGAACTTCACCTTACTTCTTTATTTTGTTGACAGAAAATTACAAAACTATGTGAATTTCCCCTGTTTACATAGTCTCTACTGAGAAATTTGAATCCATGGCAAATTTAGAATTACAGCCTACAACTCGACATCACACCAGTTTTTCTTACGCTAAATATTCTTATAAGAAATTTAAAAATGCATCTATTTCCTTCTCTTAAATTGTATTTCTAGGAAAACTGATGTTACCGTTCAATTAGCTTCAAACAAAATATCATCTATTAGCATACTACTCCAGGAAAAACAGCTGGCTGAGATCATCTTACAGGACTCTTCAAGCAACAATCTGCAGAATAAAGAATTGTGCAAAATCCTAAAATCCACCCTTAAAACCACACTGTAATTACTCTTAGGTTTGGTGGAAGATTTTCACAAAATCACAGGATTATTAAGATTGGAAGGGACCTCTGGAGATCATCTGTTAGAATGGTTCTAATGGAACCCCATTGGGACACATTCCTATGTAACTGCTGGTGGTGACCCAGCCTAGGCAGGGGGTTTGGATGCCTCCAGAGAGGAAGACTCCACAATCTCCCTGAGCAGCCTGTTCCAGTGCTCTGCCTCGTTGCTTTCCTCCTGAAAGAACAAGCCTGACCAGCACCAGCCATAGGCCTCTGAGCAAGCTTCAGTTCTATTCTGTAGCCCACCTTCCCCCTGTTCTCTGAAGTTTCTGCTTGGTACAGACAATGGCATTAGGACTACAAATGCTTGCATTCAGATAAAGGAGAACCCTTATTAGCACAGTAATTAATAACTATCAGTAATCCGATAATGCAGAAACAGTATTCATTATTTACTATACACTGAATCTTAGCACATGATGTCACGGAAGGGAAAAAAGGGGGGAAAACCCAGTACTTCCTCATCACAGTGAATTTTAATGCATGAACAAAGTCAAGATCCAATTGTGAGGACACTGCAGACACTGCAATACTAAAAATGGAGAGGACCAATATTTCCTTTGGGATGCAGAAAGATGAGAAAGCAACAGACAAAAGCATCTATGAATACATATTCACATAAACCTCATCAATTTTGCTCATCAAAAAACTTATAAAAAGTCAAAAAAATAAAGAACCACTCTCCTTAAATTGTTTCCACTCTTGCTTGCAAACACTCGTTCAAATTCTTTAACAAAAACAGTGCTTTAGAGCATCGCATTCGCACAATTGCCTGGCTATAAAGCTCTTTTAGGGGATAGCAAGGGACAGCACAATTATGGGGCAGAAGGCAAAACTGCTGGACAATAAACCTGTCAAAAATCAAAGAAAGGGTAACCACAGCTATGAGCAACCACGTCTTCAGCGGTGAATCAGCTTCCCGACCAGGCAGCGCTTCCAGAAACCCGGGAGCGCCCGACGCGGCGGCAGTGACACGGCCGTGACTCGTCCCCAGCCCGCCGCCGGACTGACCGGCGGCCACGCACCGCCAAAATCCCCGCCGGGAGCCGAGCGGCTCCGCGGGCCGGGGAGCCCAGCCCCGTTCTCGCCTGCCTCCTCGCCCGAACTCCTCTCCTTCCTTGCCGGGCCTGCCGCGACACCCGCGGCGGGGGCCCGCCGGGAGGGGCGGCCGCCCTCCGCGCCCGCACAAAGCGACGCGGACGGGCGAGTTGTTCCGCGGCGCGGCGCCAGAGGGTCCGGAGAGAAACCCCACGGCCGGGTACGAGCCCGCGCCTCCCCTGAACACGCCGGGAGTCGCCGCCCCCGTCCAGACCCCCCGCCCCGCTCACTCGCCGCGCATCCCCCGGTACGGAAAAGCGCGAGAGCGGGCGCTTTAACCCAGAGAATGAGAAGAGCGAGAGGCGGGACAGAGGGGAGGTGGACGGGCTGTGGCGAGCACCGCCCCCAGGCGGGGCGGGGCGCGCAGGGGGCGGGGTCCGCGGGCGGCGCGGGGCGAAGGCTCGCGAGGGTTGGGAGGGGCTGGGCGCGTGCGCGTTGCGGGGGCGCCGCTTCCAGGCCCTCATGAGTGTGCGGGTTTCGTGGAAGTTGCTTTTGTGCTGCATCTACACCCGACATGAGGCGTTTTCTTCAGTGATCTACATCCGAAATAAAGCATTTTCTGCATCACTTGGGATCAGAGTGTCTGTGCAGGCGTAACAGCAGGCATGGTGTCATGGCACCGCTCCCCCTGAGTTTTCCCTCACACTACAGTTCATACATGTTGACCTCCGTGATTCCTGAGCTCCAGACCTTTGGCTTAAGTCGCTTCTGGCGGAGTGGCCCCGTCCTCGCGGTGCCCAGTGAGGCCTCACAGCGCCCGGTCGGGAAGGGTGCCGCTTCCCCGCCCGGACTCCCCGAATACAGAGCTCGGCATTAAATGCAGGGAAAGCGCTACCACAGCTCGGCAGTCCTGTGGGGGTTTTACAATCTTCTTCCAGGCCCTGCATTCCTGGTCCTGACGGGACAAGAGAGAGCAGCCACAGACCAAACACGCATAGCAAGATTTTTCTTCCTATTACAAGTCCGATTCTGTAAATTTACGAGATCAAAGTTTGGCAGGCACACAGCTTGTGTGTGCCCTCTTGCTTTTTCCTCTTTTCTTCCTAATAATCAAGAGTGGTTTTGTTCCTGCCCTTTCTCCAGCTACCTCTTCCCGTTCTCTTTACCATTTGCCCTTTATGGCACAATTACCTTTTTTGTGCTCAAGGACTTGATTGTCCCTTCCACGCTGTTTTATAATATTTCTACTGTTTTCTTCCAAAAAAAAAAAAAAAAAACCTGAGGAAATACGACATTTCCTCCAGTGCAGACTGTTCTGATGCTGTGCCTGGTATCACTGCAGGCACAAACAACCGTGGGATGGACAGCCAGGATCTAAAGAGCAGCTACTCTTAACATCACAGTCATTACACTGCATGCACAACAGAGAGAACATGCGATGCTCCCAAAACTGGCAGGAAAAACACAGGTTTCAGTCTCATAAAGTCTATCCAAACTCATTTTCTTTCTTTTTTCTTCCTTCTCTTTGAACTTCCGTTGTAAATGTAAGATTTCCAAATATCATGTCTATTATTGTTCCAAAGGTCAGAAGTTTGTACTAGTTATTTGGCAGAACATGTTATCCTTTTTCAACTTTAGTACATAAAATATTTTTTCCAGTGGTGTGGGAATCTTCAGAGATTCCCTGCCAGGAACCAAATGGAAAAGATAGAGAGAAAAAGTCCTCCTGAGTAACTAAGGAGAAGAAAAGAAGAAAATAACTGAAGCATGAATCCTTCTCTATTAGGAGATTCTTTTTTTCTCTTATTTTACCCCTTTTTTTTTTTTTAATCAGAGATGTAATAGCAAATCAAGGGCTTTACCAGCTCAGTTTATATATAAAGATCATGTAAAAAATTAGTCAATACTCCCCAGGTCCAGGTGTCTGGAAAAAAAATTAATGAACAACCAGCAAGAAACCTCCAGATTTTGGTGTAATCTGCGCGGTCACAGTTCTTATGGATCTGAAATAATTTAAGCCCTATTCTTGGATTTTAGAAGATAACTCGTTTTACTACCTATCCCAGTTGTTCAGGATTCATATAATGACCATAATACAGAAGTGGACACTCACTATGGAAATAAAGTTAGTAGCCTAGAAAATAGAAATAGAAAATTTCTTTTTCTTTGCAAACAAATTCCCATACTGAACATCAGCCTACAGCCAGACACAGGAGAAGTATTCCATAGGAACCAAAGCCACAGTTCCAATTTAATTGCTTGGCTCAGCTGACCCATGAAACAAGACTTCCCTCAGTCCAAAGGTACCTGATTTTGGGTAGGTAATGGCTCTAATAGCTGCAATTATTTCAGAGGCTATTTCAGCCATAGGGTTTATTTTCCCAGGTATCTAGAGAACAATGGAAACGAGTGTCATGATCCTCACTGCTTATTGGTGTTACAGCCAATGTCTCCACCTGGTAAAGCTGACATAGTTAAACACAATTAAAAGGCTTTCACAAGTGAGTAATTTTAGGGCTGGGATTAAGGGATGTGGCCAAGCAGGATGCCTGTTGTCCATGCAGAGGGGAAAATTTGCTTCTCCTTTATCTGGATTGTATCCCTGCACAAGTAAAGCATCATCACTTACTGCAAAGTTTTTAAATTGATAACTACCAGTATCATGTAAGAATCAGGGGTTCTTTGCTATTAATATGGATTAGTTACAGTCTCAGGAAACTAAATGGTTCTGCTTCAAGCATCTGTGAATCTGGGAAGACCAGCTGACTTACGAGTACACCACCTCCTCCCAGTATGTTCCCTCAATTGTTCTGCTTCACTGACACTCCCAAAGATGCCTTTTAATGTAACGCCTTTTACCACCATGTGCACATCCCAGTTTCCTCAGGGTAAAATTCAACTTCCTCACCTCTCCCACTGGGAAAGAGTCATAATCATCATGCGCTGAAATATTTTTAACTTTTTTTTTAATGCATTCTATGTATTTAGTGTGCTGTGAGTTCTATTACAGCCTGGCAATTTCTTTCCTCTTGTTCTCCAATCTGGCTGTTAGGCTATTGGTTTTAATTTCTCAGCTTTGGAAAAAAAATTCCCTTTGGACATTCATGCACATCTTTGGCAACGACTACTAGCTAAGTATGTGGTTAACATACCACAAGGAGGATACACAAATTAATTCTCTGCCTGACTAGAGGAAAACAAAATATTCTGGGATGCCCAATGGGAAAAACCTCTTCAGACAGTTTTACCGTATATACTTATTCTGATTATGAACTTCCTGAAAAACTGGGAAGGCAAAGGGATTATTAGGAATTTTGTGAGAGCTCACCTTCTGCAGGAAAGTTACATTTTTTCAAATGTCACAACACTGCTCAGGTAGCTATATAAGAACATTGATCTCTTGCTATTACAGCATTTTGCAGCTCAAAATTTCCATTTCTGAAATTAAAAGTGAAATACCAACTTATTTTTGCAAAATCAAGAGCAAGAATGAAATGGTCCAAATGCTGTCCCACTAATTCTGCTCCTTCCAAAGCAAAATTCCCCACTGTGCTTATTTCCAGAGCTTCAGTTCAAAGGATAATGGTAAAAGTAGAAAAGAAGAAACAGAACTGTGAGATCATTATCTTTCTGCTGTGTTATAATAATGTTAGTTTAACACCTAGCTTTTTTTAATTAAATCCCTGTCCTCCTTCTTTTTAACTCAAGACTAACACAAATCTAGTAGATTTTTCCTGAAGGGCTTTCATTCCATATATAGATTTTTCCTGAAGTGTAGAAGCCATGTGCACAGAAGCAGTTGCAGATCTCCTTGTGACAGTCAAACACTTATTTTTCAGCCTTTATCAACAATACGGAAACAAATGGGGGCCTGACACCTTTTCAATGCAGGGATGGAACACTTTCTCTACTTACAGTTTTACCTTCAGTGGCAATTTTCCTTGCTTTTCATATTCATTGTCACACATCTGTGATGGTCTCTAACGTGCTGAGTGCTGGTGGGAATGGACTGGCAATTCAGCCTTAAGACTGAAAGATTTTAAGATTATATTAAAATTCAAAGAGAGGGAATGACAAGGTCCAGCTGCTCCCAAGAGCAACCTGAGCCATAGCTCAGCTGGAGGCAGTAACAGTTTCCTTAGTCCCAACTGAATGACACATCTCTCAGCTAAGGGCAATTTGTGGGGTGTCCACGGGAAAGGCTTCATGGAGGACAGGTGGAAATTCTGAAGTAACAAATATTTTATGCTTGAGGATGCACAGTGTGTTTGGAACATGTCACCCTGACCTTTGTGTCATGTCATCCTTGGCCAGTGCTTATGGAGTCCTGGTTTCCAAGTCAGGAACCATCTGAAAAGGAAACAGTGAATTGGGTTGTTTGCTATTCGTTTACCAAGGTTTCTGTGAACACAAAGACAGGCATTGATGCACTCTCTTAAAGTTACCAGTGAGGACAGTGAAAGCTGTTTGTGTTGAAAGAACACTGGCTGTCCTGTGACACTGACATGTGTGTTCTCATCTTTCTCATTTCCCTTTCTTGCCCATGTGAGAAACAATAGGTATGAAGAAGGGCATTCTTCTCCCTTGCCACTACTGAGTGACTTGAAAGGGTCTGTCCATGGCCTGCCACCACCCTGATGCAGTTACCAAGCCCTGATAAATGTGAGTGAGTGGGATGAGGAAAGAAGGGGCTCCTGCCAAATCACTGGAGCACCCAAACTAACTCAGGCATGGTGTAGTGTACAACATTATCAACAGTGTCTGATAAAATAGAATAAGAGCTGCAAAAAAACATTCAAAACAGTTACAAAATAACATCTAAACCCCAGCTGCTTTGCTCCAAGCCAAGAGTTGGTGGCTTGCCACACACTCCACAATGGAACAGCTCTGTCTGAAACAGGCTCTTGCATCAAATTTTTTGTGTGTGTGTCTTCTGCCACTTTATTTTTACTACACACAACCTACAGATATGTGATTCCAGCCCCAGCACTTTGTTGGCAAAACCCAAAAGAGCATATGGACCTGTCTAGATACTGGAGGTATCCAGAAAGAGTATACAGATATCCACGCTTAAGCCTGAAAAAATTAAAGATGGGGGTGGCGGGGGAAACCTGCCCTGACAGTAGGCAATCTGGAGTCTGGTGACTGCTCCAATTGCATGTTCTTTGTTGCTATAATCAGGTTACAGCTTCAACTGAAAGATTTTCTTCATTTGTTGTCAGAAACATCATGCCAAAAACCATTAGAAAGTGGAAGGTGGGTAAAAGAATGGGCTGGCACAGATAAAAGATGAAGACTTAAGTAACAAAAAAAAAAAAGAACAATCTTGGCATGGGAAACTCTCCACAAGTAATTTGGTATCAGTTTTGCTAATTAAACATATCTTATTCCCATAAATTTTTTAGGGATGTTAAAAGTTGTACAACTATAAGCTGCAAGAAGTTTTCACAAACAGTGAGGATTTTGTATCTGTGACCTGTTATAACCTAGAGAGAACATGCAATGGGATTTGTATTTTTCTACTGAGTAGCTATTTTCAGAGGCAAAAAGCCAAACACTTGCATAACTCAATGTGACCATTCTGTGTATCTGTGGCATTTGTTACTGGACAACACTTTGGCCAACAATGTTGAGCTGGTAAAAGAACAGGGCATGCCTACAGAAAGCAGCCAGTTTAAATATGATAAAAATTAGAGTAAATAGGATTTCAGTCCTTCCCCTTTTTTAAGTAAATAGAGCAATTCTCCAAGCATGTGGAAAAATAATAAAAAACTTCTCTTCTGCCAAAGAACAGGCCAACAGTCTAGACTTTTTCTTAACTGGCAATCATCTAGATTAAAAAACTGTGAATAAATGCCTGACAGGCAATTTCACTGCTTTATGCAATCAAATACATGTTACTTATTTGTGAAATCCTACAAGAAATATTACAGCATTTGAATTGAGACCAAGGCTGGGGAAGCCTTGCAATTCTTACTGTTCTCTTGGCTGCTGGTGTCAAGGTTCTTTGCAACCATGAGCTTTGCTATCATAGCTTAGACCACAGTAATGATTCAGCCAGCATCAGATCAGCTTTCCATTGTTTGCAGACATTTGGTGTGTTTGTAGGAAGATACAGGTCTCTGTAGTTGTGGGTTTGTGCGTGTGTATAAACTATAATTTGATTACAAAGAAATGTTTCACAGTTTAGTAGTCTCAGTCCACGCCTGGGAGCCAGGAATGCTTGGTGAAGTCATTGCAAAGTTATGAAGTCCAAAATTCCCTGTATCATCCTTTGGTTTTAGTCACATTTCACATCTGTCAGTCTGATTTTTTCGATGAAGAGGGGATAAACAGCTCCTGCTGACATAAGTTAGCAAGAGCTCAGCTCCTCCATGCTCTTAAACTGGGTTCCCTCGCCTTGAAGTGCTCGCTGTCAGGGGCAGTTTCTTTTATCATCTGTCTTCACAGGATTACATGCATCCTTAGGATTTCTTATGATCTCTTCTCTGACTTTTAATGACCCTACAGAGCTAATGACATGTTTTAGTTCCCCCCTCCAAGCACAGCTATATGGATGAGATGATATCAGGAAACTCACTGAAACCATTAAATCTCAGGCGTGCGGAATTTCCAGAAAGTTCCTGTTGTCAGCACGTCAGTTTTAGTCTTCAAATGCAGAAGCATACAGCCTGCTCACATGATGACAGCAGCATAACAGGACAAACTGTCTTCTGCAGACAAAATCCTATTTTTAACTTTAGGAAGATCTGCAGATGACTCTTCTTCCACTCAATGTGGTTTTCCTCCCTTCCTTCTACAAACCCTGCCCTTGCTAACATACAGTAATTCTATGTCAAGGAATATTGATTCCTAACAGTATCTCAAAGCCTCTGGTGGCCTCTTCCAACCACCCAGAAGATCTCCTGCATCAGACAGCTGTGATGGTCCTGCTCAGAGACCACAAGATTCTCTTTTACCCTCGTGCTTCAGAAAGTTGAGACATCCAGGGAGATGGGTGCCCTTCCTCAGCTGCAAGAGTGGGACAAAATGTGAACGCAGAGGAACAGCCTCACTCAGGCAGAGCAGGAGCTGAAGGTACAGCACCAGACAGACCCAGAAGTTAGACTCTTCCTGGAAGACCTGCTCACCTTTCCATACACCAAAGGGAGGAACCCTCACTGCAAACCCCATCATCCCACCCTGAGGGGCTGCAGCATCTCCCAGCTGGGATTTCACCCAGGAGGAGAGGCTGTGTCCAAAGTACAGCAACTCCTGGAGTGTGTGTAGTCTGCGGGGGTGTAAATGTGAGGGGAGAGAGGCATGATATTTCATCCTGTACTTTTCCAGTAGATGGTTGTACTGTTTTTTTAAATGCTAAAAGCACAACCAAACCTTGAATGAAAAGAGGCACTGTGTATGGAGCACAAGAAGAATTTCCTTTACTGTTATTTGTAGGGAGAAAAGGAAATAAAAGCAGAGCAGCAGTTAGATGACGGTCAGATGATTGTATGAATCAGAGGGTGATGCAAGTTATCGAGTGCACAGCTGAGTGCTCCGCCCAATAAAACAGATGTCACCCAACTACACAAATACCATTTACCTATGATTGCTTACCCCCATGGAAGTAATCTTCTTCCTCAGAGAGAGAGGACTGAAGTTTTTTTAGGAAAATATTTGTTAGGTAGGATAGCAGTGATGACATTAAAGCAGATGCAATTTCATAAGATTTTAGCCATTTCACTCCACGTAGGTGAAAGCTGGGACACAAGCATTCCCTAGTCCAAAACACTCAAGATGTGATGGAGGCTGCTGTCAGGGTATGTCCAGGGCTGTGTCTGGAAATGTATTTGAGTTTCCATTAAAAAGGGAAGCACAGTGAAATTCCTGCAGTGACCTGCTTGGCCCATAGGAAGCACACTGACTTCCAGAAAAACCCTGACACCAAAAACAATCTTGTCAAGGAAATAAAAATTTCAATAGCTGCATATGAAGTGACTGCACAAGTGGAACTGGCAACCTTTGACTTTTCTAGAAAGCTGAGTGGAGCTGCCCTCCAAGTGCTCTTACCTCCCCTCATGTGTCAGGGATACTTTCAGTGCCATTCCAGCAAACTAAAAGCCATGGATGGTACCAGCAGATATCTCACTACCTTTTTTCAAGCTGCTTTAGTGACTAACTTTTTTTCCCAGAGCTTCTGCCTGTGGCAGACATTTTCCATGGCAGTCCATTGCATTGGAACTGTTGGATTTCATTGCCATCTTCATCCAAGGCAAAATTGCCTTTGCAGTAGAAGTGTTTTCTTTTATATAAACTATTGGTGCAGTAGTTGCTACTTTGTGAGCTATCACTGGGTCTTGCTAGGAGGGTATTACAAAAGTGCTGGGCTTTTGAAGAAGGTACCAAGAGAAATGGAAACAGTTTGTGGGTTTGCAGTTAAGGAGGCTCTGAGCAGAAACCACCCCAGAGCTTTTTACAGTTGTGGTATAAAGAAGGATGTAAAGGATCTGCAATCAAAATTGGCAAGAAGAGTATTGCAGTAAGAAACTGAGAGGGCAGAGCTCTGCAGCACCTTGGGCCCAGGGAGGGAATCACCAGTAAAGCCATGTCCTGGGGTATGGCAAGATCGTGAGCGTAGACAAGTGCCAGGGACATCCCAACCTGGAGGTGCAGTGATGGTGCTCCAGCAGATTAAGCTGTCAGTAACTTATACAATAACAGGATCATAGAATGGTTTGGGTTAGAAGGAACCTTTAGAGGTCATCTTCTTCCAACCCCCTGCCATGGGCAGGGACACCTTTCACCAGACCAGGCTGCTCAAAGCCCCATCCAACCTCCCCTTGAACACTTCCAGGGATGGGGCAGACACAGCTTTTCTGGGCACCCTGTGCCAGGGCCTCACCACCCTCACAGCAGAAAACTTTGTTGTAAATTGAACCTCTTTTCATTTAAAACCATTTAGCTTAAAAACCATGGGCAAGGAGGGGGTGAGGATTCTCTTGCAGAGTGTTTCCCTTGCTGAGATAACGAGACCACCACATGCTCCAGCAATGCTGCTCAGCTGCCTCTTTAGTTGACAGCCTGCACAGGAAATAGCCAAATCACGCCTAATGAGCTTTCATGCTTTGACTGTAAGTGAAGAAGGCAGAGGACAGACACTTCTGATGGAAGACATTTCATCCAAACCTGCCTCTGCTGTTCCCATCCTGAAAAAGTGGGAATTCACCCCATAATTCTGAGATTAATGACTTGCACTGGACAAACCCTGCATGGGCTCCGGCAGAGCCCATGATTGCTTCACTGGAAGGATGAGCTGCTGTAGGAGCTTGCAATCCAGCAGGGTCAGCAGCTTCCCAGCCAGCCAACCTGGGAAAAAACAGACAAGGAAGCAAAGGTCAGCCTCAAAATATCTGAAAAGTTGTATTTAGGTTAAAGGATTATTTTCCCCTGAAAAATGTGTGTCTGAATTCACAGCTGTGAAGGGCTGCAGTTGCCAGGAGCAATGGGGGTTCTTACCAGCCCAAGAGAGAGCCCTTGATTTTAATACTACATCAGTTCAAGTTCTACAATTCTTAAAAAACTCTGTTTCCAGGGCAAGGGCCTACTATTCACTAACCTATAATTTAAGAAATAGTTTGGAGAGTTAAACTGTATTTTGAAAAATAAATTATCCTTCAGGCTGATGGCTTTTACAGCCTAACCAGCCTCAGAACAATGTCATGTGAAATGACAGAGATCAAGACCTTTAGTTAAACTGTACAAGAAAAACAGCTTTGGACAATAAATTGCATGATCATCAATTATTGCAGCACAAGGAACACAGCTGTAATTTTTTTGTTTGCCCAGAATATCTCCCACAAATTTTATCAGTCTTGTTAATACATGAAAACAGGAGCCCTTATTTTTTCATGTCTTTTGCTAGTGATCAAAATTAGACAAGACTTCTAGTTATAGCTGCTATTCATAGATCTACTCCTTGAAAATGTGGTAGTTAATTTCTTAGGATTCAGTGCACTCAATAAGCTATTGAAAACTATAATTGCTCATGGCTGTAATTTTGAAGTAATTAAAGAAATAACTATAGAAGAAATGCTGAACATAGTCTCTCCAACACACTGAAGTTCTCCAAAGTGAAAAGCACCCCTGTCAGGAAAATCAAGCACATAAACCCACTGGTACCCTCTGCCCTAAAGTCACTGTTTATAGACACCTTTTTAGAATGGTGACTTCTTGCCATTGCCACCCCAAAGGTCCCAGATGAAGGTGTTTGCTCAGGAGACATCTCACCTGCTGGGATCTAGCCAAGGGACTTGCTGGGGTCACCCCTGCACAGACCTGGGCTTTGCCTCCAGGCACCCTCACCACTGCATTCTCTGCTGGCTCCAGGCTGTTGATAAGCCACTTTTCTTTTGGTGACACTAGTGAAAATATTCTAGAAATTCATTTGATTAGCCAAGAAAACTAAATTAATGAGCCTTTGGGAAGTAAGAAGCTAATTTCTCATGGAAATGTTTTCACCCTTCTTTCTCAGCCCAGCTACGTGCACTTCCATAAGAAACACTGCCTTCATTTTCAATGCCACTTAAGGAAAACATTTGTTTTCCATTAAGAACCTAGGACAAATTCCACTTTCAGCTCTCCCACCCAGCCCCAGCACTGCCAGCCACCAGTGACACATTCATGTGTCCCAGAGCTACAACTTCAGCCCATCCTGCAATGCAGGAAATGATGACAGCAGAATTGGTTGCAATTGCACCAATTGCAATTGCACGTGCAGAGCTGCACATGATCTGCATGACCCCCCCATTCCTTCTTAGTGCTTTTCCATAAGAACAAGAAGAGTCTGTCCAACCAGTGGGATCAAAGCTCATCCTAAGGAGTTACTGAAGAAGGAAAAGGAAGTTCCAGATAAACCAGACTATGGTTAGTGCTAGAAACTGAACAATGGAAGCAGGCAAAGAAAGGCATGATGGTTGGACAGAATTCCTCTCTCAAATCACTTTAGAAAGCACAGGATAGATGAAATCTTCAAAATAAAAAATACCAGCAATTAAACAGTGTCTTTATGGGCTAAAAGGCAGCAGCCCAGGGATGGCCCTGACCTCTGGCACTGCAGCATAGCAGGGCTCCCCAGGGACCTGTGTCAGAGGAAGGGGCTCCCTCCTGTTCACGTAAGGTTCCGATTTTGTAAGGTGAAAAATAGCCAGAGCAGGACATTTCCATTCTGCCACCCCTGTCTTGTTATTCCTTAAGATTTCCTTGTCTATAATTTCACTTCTGAGCAGCTTTATCTACAGAAAAACTGTTACCAAAGGTGATGGGTTGCGTCCTTGAGGAAAACAACAGCAAACTGAAGGCATGAAGGTGGAGTGGGAGGTGAATCACACCGAGGTCCCCACCAGCACCGGGGCTGGACGCTCCTCTCACAGCCGGGGGCCTGGCCAAAGCTGGGGCACAGGCAGAGCAGCCGTGTCATAAGAAAAAGGTATCTGCTTATCTCCTGTGCTGCTTTGGAAATCCGGGACGAGCCTACGGCCCAAATACTTCCTTTGGGATGTTGCAATAAGGGCTGCAGGCTGGGCCGGGATGGCTCATCCGTGCCGCCCGGCAGCACGGCTCTGCCCCGCAGTCACGGTCCCTCGCCCTTGCAGGTGCCTGAGCACCCAGCCTGCTGCCTGGCTGTACTGCAGGGCTCCCAGATGGAGCTCTGCGGAAACCCGGCCTTGAAACACAGCGAGTGTGTGCTCCCGAGTCAGTCCCAGCCGGGAGCAGCCCCGCGGCCCGGCCCGCAAACCACCTGGGCCGGCTGTTCAGCCCAGGGCGGCACTCCTTGGGAGCCGCTGGGCCGGACCCGGCTGCACGAACCGCCCTGCCCACACGGCTGCGGCCACCGCGGCCATTGCTCAACCCACGGAGGCTTTGAGCAACAGGAGCGGGCAGAGGCAGCGCCCAGCGCTGGCGTTCCGCTGACGTGCACTGACGGGAAGGACAGGTGTCACCGCCATGTCCTCTGAGCCCATGCAGGACGTAGGAGGTGCTGCCGGATGCCTCACCACAAACCACTCCTGATGTGCTTTAGGTACCCTTTCCTTATCACGGACATCCCAAACCACAGGACCTGCTACTTGCTGCCGCCTGCCTTAACTCCTGCACCTTCTTGTACCGTAACTCGCAGTGACGGGCATTAAGAGCTCTCCGGGCCCTGCTGCAGCTGGTTCTCAGGGGCACAGCTGAAGGCAGGAGCTCATGCAGTGGTTCCCCACCCTCGGAGCAGATGTCTTAAGCTCTAGCTGGGAACAAACAGCTGGAACACACAGAGATTTGGAAATCAAATTCTGCCGCTGTACAAATATTTTTGGTAATTAAAATAAACAAATACATGGGAGTAACATGCTGCTTCCTGCTACTATGCTTCTAGGAGGAGACAAGCTGCCAGAGAGCAGAGAGCCTGAGCAAGACCCAAGTGGGTGACATGTAGGTGATGGCTCACATGAAGCTGTTCCTTTCCAGAGGCCACACAACTGTCCAGCAGGTATTGCTGAGACAGAAAATGCTGCCCAGCAGTGGTCCCTCGGTGGAAGGAGAGTCACAGCACCTCTCCAACACACAACCCTCATGCCAGATGTTCCACCAGGCTCCTGTGGGGACCTACAGCCCCATGGGAAGCTCCATGTTGGCACTTTCTGTGCCTGTCAAGGCAGAAGGTGTCACTCCTGTTCCTCGGTGCTGAGCTGCCTGTCCTGCAATGTCTGTTCCTTCCCACTGACCACAGCAACAGAGAAATTACCCACCCTTTTGGGAGAGCTACCAGACACATTAGGCACAGATGATTTACCTTTCAGCTCCTCTGCCAGAGGACTCCCAAAGGAAAGCCACTGCTGCTGGGGAATCAGGTTCTGCTCCAAAAGCCTGGACAGATCCCATAGGATTTGAACTTGTGGTTCTTTGGCAGTCAAAACAGAAAAGCACTGCTTCCAGTAAAGAAGCATCTCCAGCCAGCACCAGCAACTCTTTCCAAAACCCAAAGCACTGGTGTATTTAGATCTGCCTGTAGCAACAGCAAAGATGATCTTATTGTACACAGGGAAGACAAGAAGGCTGCAGGGATGGTGTGCAAAGCCTGCTCCTGTACCACAAAATAAATGAGGGCATGGCTGGAACAGAATGTGCATGCTGCAGCACATAAACAGAGATGTTCCTTGCAGCACAGAGACTCGGAAGATTTGTGTTTGTCCAGGCTCTCTGCTTACTTTTACTTCCAACTACAAGGCCACTATTTTTTAATAAATGTTTAAGAGAGGAAAAAAGGAACAACAGCTCAGCAAAGAGCTGTTAGGAGCTCTGAGTTTTTGTGCAACCAACACACTGAGCTGCGTCCCACCCCTGGATCCAGAAATTGTCCTGTGGTTACTCTGCTCTAAGCCACACAGAAAATAATCATATCCTCTTCTGCAGACCCCTGGGAATAATGTGGGAGATGAGAGACGCCATGGTACTCGGGTGCCTGTGGCTTCCTTCCTGTCTTGGCCTCAGCTAAGTGAATTAGCTTTTGCTTTTGCTTCAGGAAAATTAAGGGAATTACAGAAAAGGAGTAACAACAATACATTAAAAATATTGGCTAGCACGTGCTATGTCCCAGTCTAGCTAGAAAGTTAAAAAGGAAATCAATTCTGGGCATTAACATCAGCATTTTCTGGATGCTGCAGTGATTATACTGCTGAATTTACTGCTCACATCATCGCTGCCAAACACCCACACAGACACATGACTCCAGCTACTCCTGCCATCCCCATCAGGAGGACACCTCATGACCGTCTACTCTGGTAACACAAAATTCTCTGCCCTCTGTCAGGTGCACTTGGCCCAAGAAGCCCTGCAGGAGTTCTGATAGTGCACAGTGCACATCTCCAGTGTTCATGGCAGAGCTCCCAGCAAAAGGCAAGCATCTCCTGCAGCAGATTCTGCTGGAGGTGCCTGCTCGACACCTTCACTGCTGCTGTGGGGCTGCAGGCTCCGCCGTGTGAATCCGTCATGGAACAGGTACACCAGGCCAGCAATAACCCCGTGTTACCAGTGTTAAAAGGCAAGGGATCCTGTGTTATTTGCTTTTGTTGACTCACCCACATGGAGCACTGAGCCACTGATCAAGTGTTACCTGGGATGCCAACAGAGAAAGCAGAGTCAGAACAATTCATCCCTGCGCACAGGGAAACCTTAGGGTGGTGTTACAGGACCAGATTAAGCACCCAGGAGTTGGTTGTTGTGGCTTTCGTTCCTCTGAGAGAGGACAAATTCCATTCTTCCAAACACTTCCATCTCAGGCATCCTTTTACAGGACAGGACTTGGCAGGTGCAAGTGGAAATCCTAGAAGGCTCCTGTGCTGTCTGGCTGTGCCGAATGTGGGACCCGCAGTGTTCCCTGCCCAGCAGCTGGTCACTGCAAGACAGGGCTTGGGGACACTAACCTCAGCTCATCCCGCACCTTGCATGTGGCAAGGGCACCTGGGGCAGGAAACCACGTAGCATTTATCAAAAATAGAAGATGCAGCTGCTTCAGGCAAAGGTTTCCGTCTTCTGTTTGTCCTTTTTCCATTCTTTGAGAACACAGGACCTTATTTAACCCAGATGTACACTCTGCTACATCTTCCTAATTGTTTTTCCTGTTGTATGATTATTACTTCATTTTTCTTGGCAGCACTGTCATCACAATTTGAACTTAGATTTAATAAAACCTTACAGAGATTCCTCAATAACCTTCATTCCTGTGCAGCAGCCCAGAGAGACAGAGAAGGGATTGTACTCAGGCACAAACTGATGGGCACAAATACAGTGACAAACACAGTGGTGAACACCTGTGTGACAAACTTCTGTGCAGGTCACTTTATGATGCATGAACCATATTTATAAATGTATGAACCAGGGGAAGACAATGGCTTTCTGCTTATGTTTGTTCACCTCACACAAAATCAAGCACAGGTAGAGAGGCTCAGGACCTCCCTCCCATTTCACTATTGCTTTCTGGGGGCCAACAACATTCACAACTGAAGGGACAGCAAGTTCAATCACAAATTCCTATTTGAAACAATTAATCCGTAGGAGACCCCAAATTAAATGGCTGCAGCACTGCCAAGTGCCAGAATCAATGCCCCAAAATGGGCAGCTGGGAGGGGACAGGTTTCAAATGTGATGTGGTTCACTCACCCACAGACTCATAGCACAGGTCAGAAATGGACACAAAAGGTACCAGAACTAAACTGACATACTGTATTTATTGCACAAATTTCCCCTAAAATTGGGAATGGTTATTATAATACAAGAGCACATCTTGGGAAATATATACAAAAACAGAAGAGATAACAAGTATGTACATTTTACCCAGCATTTTACAAGTACCACCATCTAAATAATTTAGAGAAAGCAAAAAATTGTCATAAAACATCTCTAAGAACTAAGAGGGAAAACATATGCAAGGTGTAAAATCTGTTCATTTAAACAGTTTTTTGTTCTTAGCAGCCCAGTGTTTGCCAATTGCAACAAAATCAAATTTGCTAATTTGTGTGCCTAGTACACTTAGGTTTCAGCCAGAAAATTAAGACATGTTAATGGAGATTGGGAATAGTGGAAAAAAGAACTCAAACATTAGTTTTCTATTCACATAAAAGAATCGTGATATATTTAAAAAGTCAATGCTATATCCTGTAAAAATCCCTTTTCGTATTATTTAACAAACAGACATACGTACCACATTGTTCATGTACCCAAAAAGTTAACTCGGGGGAAAACTTCCCATCACGCCAGGGTTTTGGTTGTGTTCTGCCCACAATGCTGAGAGGTGGAGCGGCGCGGCGCTGCCAGGAGGGGCCGGCACTGTGGGAGGATGAGGAGGAGGCTGCATCCGACTGAGTGAACACATCAGAACGCCAGTACGGGGCGGTGTCGGGCAGAGGGCAGCAGAGGAGGTGCTGCCAACTTCCTTCTCCTCTCACGTTAATACTGCAGGCCGTGCAAGGGCCTTTCTGGAGAGCCAAACCCATTTCAAAGTGACCCCAACAATCTGCGCGACAATGAGGAGCAGTATTCTGCTGCGAGGAGCATTATGAGCACAGCCCTGGGGGATGCCAGGGTGAGGGTGCAGCTGCCCAGCTCTCTGGGCACCTGCTGTGGATGAACTCAGCCAGGGAACCTCCCAAGGCACAGGCAGGACCCTCCTCTGCCAGCCCCAGCAGCACAGACACCTCCAGGTCACCGCTGCCAGTCTATGCACGACATGGTATCCTAACTACTGCCTCTACCACACGTCCTAGCAAAGAGTTAAATATCCATGCTCTGAGTGCAATCCTATATTTCATTAGAAATGTGTTTACACAACTGGGCCCCTGTTTTGTGCTCATTCCAAAAGCCAGATGTAGCATAATTGTGTGGCAAGGAAAGGACATTTGAAAAATGGGAGAAACAAATCCTTGGATCACATATTAAACACGAGGTTTTCCCCTGCAGCAGTCAGCATTAGATTTTATATACAAAAGAGTTTCCAATGACACTGCCTGTATTAATGTTGGGGTCACTTCCTGATGTAGACTCAGTCCTACATGGAAGGGAGGAGTGGGTTTGCCACGTAGATCTCCCTGGAACAGTTTTAGGTGACAGATTTTAAGTAGTACTGAAAAACTACTCCTGGTGAATCCTGGCCCCAGAGAAGGAAGGGAGGAGAGTTCTGTCTCTGACAGAGGTGGGGCAGGGATCTCTCCTATTGTTTTCAAGTTTATCAAATGGTTAAAATAGATTTGTACTTAAAGTAACTCTGCAAACAACAATAGCAGGCGTGCTGTACTATTGAAAAGATGATTACAGAATGACTTATTTATAGAAATTTTATAGAGTTTAGCGACCAAGTGAATATGTGTCTCCTACTTGTGTGAATAATCCATGAATTTCAATATACTAAACCTAACAGATGAAAACAGAAGCTAAAAATCAGCAACATTAATTGGCTGCTAGGACAAATATGCAAAGCAAAGCCTAGAATGAAGTGTCCAGTTAAACTGAGGTAGTAGAGCCTTCGAAAACATAATCCACCTCCCACTGTCTATTTACATTACTTACACCAGACTGGGTCCATCAGCTACTCGTACAGCTATTGTATATACAATGACAAACCAGTGATGGCTGAGTAAAAGAGAAATGCTGAGAATAAAATAAACAACATTTCCTGCTGGTAATTACACAAGTGAGTAGAAAAGGGATTAGAGTCATCTGCAGCAAGGGTATATTTGTCAAAAAATAATTTGGATATTACTACACTACGGTGTAATCAATGTTCATTTTTTTTGTAGAATGGTTTTAAAAAATGTATCAATTAGTTACCTGAGCAATTAAGGGTAATAGTCTACTCGTTTTTTCCCCAGTGCTTTGGTACATTTATTTCTAGTTCATTATTTCAATAGCTGACTGACTGCTGTAAAAAGAATATGATGGTCCAAGATTTTACAGATCATAAAAAAGTTAGAGGTAATTGTCAAGTAATTCTGGGGAACCCACAGGGAAATTTCAGCCAACGTTCTCTTTAGATTATTTTTGTTTTTAACATTTTGATTACGTTGAGGAAGAAAAGCATCATTTAGTATAAAGCAACATTTAAACATTATAAACATTTAATACTGGTTACAGCATCCAGCCAAGAATCTCCATCGCTAGTTTGTCTGTTGGCCTCTTCCTCCATTCCCCCTGTCGCCCTCTGTCCCCCACTATTTCCTCTTCCCAGGAGAAAGATCATAAATAAATTCTGTAGCTGACTGTCATTAATAAGCTTCTTACAAAAAAAAAAAAAAAAAAACCAAACCACCAGGCCCCTGCCCCGGTCTTCCTCTGGGAAGTATTCAGAATTGGACTATGACGTGAAAAAGTAGAAGTTGTTTACAAATCATTGCAGCTTGAGAATTACAGGTCCTAACGTGATCCTCATCAGCTGAAGACTGGCTGAAGGCAGCTGCTCTCTTGCTCAGTTTATAAGGGGTGATGGCATCACGTATCTCTCAGAGCAGTTCTTCCTCCATTCCCCAGTATAAGTCACAGTCAGCCATCATGGCAGAAACTGCTAAAAAATGGATCTCTTCAGCTTTGCTAAAATATCCACATTTCTGTGGTAGAAATCTTGGGCTTACTCAGTTTTCCTTTTTCCTTTCTTTATCCTCTTTTATAAATGGCCAAGTGGGAGAGGGGAAGTCTCCAACTGCTTGCACACTGTGCAGTCATATATGGAGGTGCTGCAGCTCAACAAGCAGTTTGTTTTACTTGCTGCAAAGAGAAAGGAGCCAGAACAAGTTGTCTTCCACTTTGCTTCCAGAGAGGCAAAAAGTCAAAGTCTGTGGCCTCTGGCATTTTAAAGTAGGATCTGGGCAACGTACGGAGAGTGAGTGCTCGCTACAGCTGCCAGCAAGGGGAGGTCGCTGGATTCAATCCTGAAAGGAAGCAGGGGAGTCATGTTTAATCCAACCTGAAACGTCACAGGGCTGAGCACGTGTCAGAACCCACACTGCCTCTCAAGCCCAGCACTTGTACTTGGGCCATGGGCTACACGCTGCAGCTGCCAGACTGTCCCTCCCACCCCTCCAGATGTGCCTGCTCCCAGTGCCAGCACTGCCCGAGCTCCCACCTGTGTGCTGTGTTTTTAACAGGGACAACAAACTGGTGAGGGAGTAGATGGGGGAAGCAAAATTCCTGCCTAACCTCAGAGCAAAGGGAATAATACTAGGGGGGACACAGCACAGGAGCAAAGGACCAGCTAAAGCTGCCATGTCCAGCACCACACATGCTCTGTGTGCCTTCCTGCTCACCCTGTACTCCTCTGCAGCAAAACATACTCAGAGCCTTCCTATAAACACCCCTTAAATAGCTCCTCTGCCCATGCCCCACACGCACAGAGAGGTATTATGTGCCTTACATGACACACAGAGTGTTTCCTACCATGTAGGGAAAGTCAGCCTGGAGGAATCAGGTGCCCCGTGTTGTTCAGTGACAACTGACCAACTAAGAAGGGAGTTTGATAAGCTCCAGAGTGCTGAGCCCATCTTCCTGCCCACAGGGAAGACAGAAAGGTTGGGGGATCCTTGTGATTGAGCAATGGCTAAGGAGAGGCCATGGGTAACTTAGGAATTCCAGTCCTATTTAGGAATGCACGTTGCTGTGCTTAGGAACAAGCTCAGGTGGAGGGTGTGGCACCAGGACCCCCAGGGTAACACTGCTGGGAGAAGTTTGTGACCATACCCCAGCACCACGCCCAGCTCCTTGACGTGGACTCTCATCTGGCCCTTGAGATACTCGGACAGCATCTTGCTTTTGAAGTAGAGCTCCTGCAGCCGATCCTCCAGGTGCATCACACACTAAAAGGCAAAGGGAGTTGTGTCAGGGAGAAGACAGAACCAAACCAGCAAGCACAGATCCCATACCCCTGTTGACTGTTCTGTGGCCGTGTCTAGGTGAGATATTCACTGTCAGGACTTTCATTTTTGAACAGAAGCCTTTGGTCACATGTTAAATCAAAATTAATGAGGCAGCTGTTTTGATTAGAGTGGCATTTCAATAGGCATCACAAACAGCTACACCAGAAGTTGCACTGGCTATGAATACAAACACTAGGCAGAGCCTTACACATCTTTAACCTGTGAGGTTAAAGAGCGCTTCAAAACCATCACCCTCGTGATTTCCATTTAGACTTACAAAGTTTGGAGATAAATTATGCTTGTAAAGCTGCAGAGTGGAATGAAGCAGGTTGGAGACGAGACTGGAGACTAACACTTCTTTTCCTAGTTTATTCTCAATCATTCGCCTCTGGCTACTGGCCACTTGCACCGTCCACTTGTCTGTGTCTGCAATAATGCAGACAGCTTCTGCAATGGGCTCATCCAGAACAGGGTGCTAGGAACAAAAAATGAAGAGCAGAACCCTGAGAATGACAAATGACAGCGGTCTTTTCATAAAACTTCAGCATCCTGGATAGTAGGACAGCATCACTGGATAGCAGGATAGCATCCCAGACACCGCTTCACCTAAAAAACATCTGCCCACATTGATTCCATCCATTCAAACCAGAGGGGTTTTGTGAGCAAGGCACAGTCTTAGAAGGATAGTGGCTATTTTATCTCTTCTTCCAGGCTTTAGAGTGTGTCACTGGCTGACAGTTACATCTTTTGGTATTTGATATAAAGCGTCCTGACATATCTAAAGTGTATTTTAAACTCTAAAACTTCCTAAAACTGAAAGCATCTAAAATCCAACTTGCTGTTTAGCGTGGCTGTGTTAACGAGGTCAGATTATTCCCAGCTGTCACTGGTTTTCCTTCACGGGAGGCCAGCAGAGGGAGTTAGGAACCAAGCCTGTGCCTTGTATCCACCCCTGCTGGTGTTGCACCTCTCCAAAGCCATAAAAAAGGGTTCAAAAAATGGAGTACTTGGAAACCCACTGTCCATCCCTAATAAATTTTCTGGGTTGAACTGTTAGCAATTATCTGCTTCCAAAGAGTCAGCAAGGGCTCCACACAGGCACTGGGATGCAGTTACTGTTTTACCTTAAGATTAGCATAAAAACCTCTCTCAGGCTGTATTTCAAGACACATCTGTGCCACAGCAGCAGGTGCCTCACACTGCTGCCTCTCTCACCTCAAGTTCAATTACACTTCCCATATAGCTTAAACAAGCCCCTGGAACAACCACTAAGGGAGCAAAACTCATCTCCTGTCAGGCTGGGCACAAGATAGGGGGACAGGCATGCAGAGAGGGGCTGCAGGTCTAATGCACATTGTTAAAGTGAGAAGTAAGGAAAAGGGGACTTTTTGGAAGGTCTCAGGAAAGTGGCTGCCTGGAAAAACACCAGTTGTTTTTCCTTATTCTCTGGGGAATAGACTAGATGGGAGCAGATGTCACACTTTCAGTGACAGCCCGCTCTCTACTTCTTTCCTGGTAAAAGGAGGAAGAAATACCACACTTCCTAGTCATTCCTCAGTTCATCCAGGGAAAAACTGTTGTGGAGAAGAGATGGTCTCCAGCGTGTCAGAAGCACGAGTTCCCTTCAGACCATTATCTTTAGATTGGTTTCTCCTTTTCCAGTGAAGACAGCCCTATTGGACACATGGACTACCATCCTAAAGAAAGTGAAATGTCTCCAAAACACTGAGCATCCGTGATGGAGAACACATTCAGCCACACCAGCAGCAGCACATCGGTCAGATGTGCAGGGACAGAGGAGGGAGCAATGGGAGCTTCTGCACCACCACAGCAGGACTCTGTGCCCAGGAAGAGAGGCAGAACCTCAGCATATGGGACTGTTAAACATCATTCCACCCTGTGGGGACACAACCATCAGCTGCCAGGCCTACAGGAGACAACAGCTTAGCACTGAGATCCATCTTCCCAGGGCACAAGCCTCCCAGCTGGCTTCAGTGAGAGTCTGATTTTTTGTGCTCTGGATTTGCAGTGAAATATCCATGTTTTTCAGATGCATTAATTGAGAGAGAAGAAAAAATTGGTGACCTGGGACTGGAGAACTCTGACAGGAGCTGTGACAGGAAATATTTCTACTTCCAGCAGGTTTGTACCTTCACAAACATTTATCTTTCCCTACTGTGAGAAATATATTTACCAAATATAGCTTAATTACCTGCACAGCATGAGACAAATCTGACACCAAACAGTGCCTCAGCTTTTCATCACTTCCTATCCCTTGCAAAACAAAGTCAGGGATGTAAGATGAACAGTAGCCTCCTAGTAAGGATCTTCCAAAATTGGCAATACTGGGCTGGACAGAGTTGACTTCAACTAACTTTGACCTGCAAGAAAGGCATATCAAAGATATGTATGACAGTAAACAGCAAATTCAGCTTACAGAGGTTGCATTTCTATTTTTTTCATATCTCTTATAATTTGAAGTCAAGCACTTTTACAAAAGTTTACAGTCGGCTTTTGCAGTCAGCTTATCATGGAGGCAGACAATACAAGCCAAGATCACAATACACCATTAGTATTTTTTTCCAGACCACTGATGTCTCAATATCCCTCAACAAGCAGCAAGCTCAGGAGACACTTTTCCAACCCCTGATGCCAAGTTAGGCTACAGTCCTCCAAATATGTGACATGAGAAGAGGCTCCACCTTTTTTAGGCTCTGTTAGTGCTGAACAGTACTTACCCAGGGAAGGGAATCTCATATTCCTCTGCCCAATCTTCTTGCTCTCCTCCATAGTAGTTACTGCCCAGTCTAGTTAGATCATGGCCTGTATCCTCACTTTCGCTGTCACCCAGGGCACTGTCTGAACTCTCATTTCTTGGAATGTCCCAATCAATTCCCGGGGCAACTTTTTTCTCTACGTTTTCTCTGTCCCCATGGGGGACGCAAATAGAGATTTTCTCTCTTTGGTCCTGCTCATTAAAGCAGTTTTTGTAGGTCTCTTGTCGAACAGAGTCCATAAATTTACAAAATTCACTAGGTGGTTTGCAAGCCTTTGTACACAGCTTTTTAGAAAATTCTAAACTACTGTTGTGAGCAAGAAGGTTCGCAGCTGCTTGCCCTGGAATATCATCAGTAGTCCGGGTTTCAACTGAACTGTCATCAGTGAAATATTCATCAAACAGACTCATGCTCTCAGCACTGTATGGGTTTGGGTTCCAGCTCTGATGCTCACTAGCAACTTGAGGAAAGGGTTCAGCTGTCCCACAGTCTCTATTTTGGTCCTCAACAGTTTGTTTAGCTTCACAGTTCTGATCAGCAGACACTCCTGCCTCCGCTGCTGGTGGGCTGTGATGCCTGGCAATTTGTTCCACTACTGCCTGACTTCTCAGTTCAATGTCTGAGTCAGGTGACATGGAATCTCCGATGAGGAAAGTCACCTTTGTCTGAGCCTCGGCAGCGCCGCATGGAAAGGCGTCCCTGAAGAGCTTATCGGGCGGCTTCTTCTCCACAGCAATGCCGGCTGTCCTTGTCCCGCCTCCCGCCTGGCCGCCCGCCTCCAGCCCCTCCTCACTCCTCCACGTGCTTGCTGCTGGCACCAAACAAGACTCTGTCCCCAGGCATTTCTCGGGAGAAGCTGACCCTGTGCACACCATAGTCTCTAGTTTGGTGTCCAGGCAGGGCCTTGCTTGTGTCACATCCACAGCATCTTCCTGGCCGTCCTCAGGAACGATGGTTCTGTTCTCATCTGAAGAAGATTCCAGCTCTACCTTAGGAGTGCTTTGCATGTCTTCTCTCTCTTGCTGTGCAACACCTTCTATGTTCTGTGCGAGGGAAATGGGACATTTGCAATATCTACAGCTGCAGCTGGGAGCTCTCATCTCTTCAGACTCGGTGGGAAGCAAGTTGCCCCTGTTCTTGTGCATCGTGACAAGCACATACTCAGACTCCTCCACTTCTCCTTTCTCCAGCGTGGTAGTGATAACAGTGCCAGGCATGACAATGGCCTCATCTTCCCCGTTCTCCAGGAGGTGTGTCTCTTGAAGTTCAGAGCATCTGATGAAGTAAGTGAGGAAATAAAGCAACCTCTGGACCAGGTCATGTCTTTTGCCAACCACGACTGTTTTTGCTAATCTCACAGGTGATCCAATGGCCCCATACAGGTCACCTAGGACAGGATATTAAACACACAGTTATTTGGCATCTCTGCAATAATTTATTCTTCTAAGAGCCTGTTGGGCCAGTTTTGAAAGACCAGGTCTACAAGAGAGAAACACTAAAGCAGTAGAGTTACAACAGCTATGCTTTATTTTGTTTCCATAAGAGAATCCCAAAGATGCTGTTGGTATCCTCTGTAAGGTGAGCCACTGGTCAGGGATCTGATCTCACACGTCAGGGAGCATTCACACCACCTCACTCCAGCTTTGGAGGCTCATCTCCTGGGATCCTTATGCAGCCATGGAGAGAGGAGGCTTCTGTGCCAAATTACCCTGGAGAGTCTGGAAACTGGACTGGACTTTTACCCACAAGGGAAAGCTATAAAAGAAACAACCTATGCCAGGAACAAGGACAAAAAGTGACCATGGCAGGTGCATGGCTGAGGCCAACCTCCTTCTATACCCCTCCTTGAGTTCTGCTGTGGGTTGGAGGGGTGTTCTGGCTGTACTCGAGTCACCTGGGGAAGTGCCTGTGCATTCTGGAGGCACCACATGACTGTGGGGGTGAGGGGACAAGGGGTCCTCACAAAGGCCACCCTAACCACAGTGGGTTCCTCAAGTCATGAGGCCTGAAATCAAGTTTTCTTGCCAACACCCTGGCCATTCCTACCTGTACAATAACAGGACAACCTCACAGAACCTTCCATCCCTTTCCTAATCAAATTCCATGAGAGTGTGTGTGCAGAGCAGGACAATCTGACCTCACCTGCTTCTCTCTACTGGGCAATTACCAGACAGTTTGACCAGTTACACCACTGACTGGGCTCTGAGACCTTCCCTGGGGGTTGCCAAGCTGTGACCTCCTGTTCTACATTACTCTGTTGTATTAAAAGTATATTCACTTTTGGTCAAAAGATGTATTTTCTTGATTTTCTCATTCCAGTATGAGGTTTAATGACAGTGGCATCCTAAAATATAAAAGCAGGTTTTCCCAATAGGAGAAGGAGGACCAGAGGAGGCCTGGAATCCTCCACCAGCACCAGAGCAGGTGACCTTAAGGGCCCCAACATAGATGACTAAAGAGGGCTTTACTTTTTGGCAAACATTTTATAATGGATAATGCCTTAAAAACTTCAGAGCATAAAAAAATACAGTGACCACCTCTAAGCTTGAAACAACACACTTTTGTCTCATTTTGTATTAAAAAAAAGCAAGCTGGAAAGGGAGTAACAAGTATCATAAACCCACCACATGCACTCCCATTTGTGTAGAGCTGCTGGGGGTTTAGAGGTATTTGCCACGTACCGAGCTGAGCCCACAGTGGGTTGTAGGGATGAGTTTTGGCCAGCATGTCCACACTCTGGGAAGAATGCTTCTCCAGGAAGATTCTTATGGGTGGCTGGCCATTGGGCATGACAGTGGGGACCCAGGCCAGGTGGTTAGTCAGCACTGCAGTCAGCAAAGCTGGCAAAAACCTGAAAGCAAAATGTTCAACATGTTGGTTTTTTTCCCAGATACACACTCAAGATGTTAAACTGACAGCAACTCTAGTTTATATGGACCAAGGATTAAAGGAGGAGCCTGAAAAAATCAGCAGAGATCATCCCTTCAGTCTTGGTTCCTTGGGGAGAGAAAGGGTGGCTGGACCCTCCCTCCCACCCTTGCAAAGAACTTTTAAATATGTGCTCTTCTTTAGAACTTCCTATTTTGCAAGTTTTATGTTGGAAAACATCTCAAAAAAATCTCAATTTATTTCATTCACTCTAAGAAAGCAGTGGCACTGTGTGGCCCCTATACTCCAAGGAGATCCCAAACCCTTAAGACTTGTGACTATGGATGAGTTTTTCAGCATCTGCTCACAGCTGGGGCCTGAGGGCAGAGAGGTGAGTGAGCACTAATGAGCACAGCAGTTCTTTAGTGGCATTTTAAAATGATTTAAGGTTTGAGAGCAATGTGTGGCCTGACAGTATGACAGACACAGCTCTTCCTGAATGTCTAATCCTGCTTGTCATATGATAACTGATTCTGAAAGGTAGGTTAATGCATTTTGTAAGGCATCTTCACCCCCATCCAGACATCCACACACATCACACACTTCCTGTGGACATGTTTCAGATGTTCAGCTTCTACCAAGATTTAGAGGATTGTGGGGATGCAGGAATTTAATGAGATAATTTCTTAATTGTTTCGAAAATGGTTGGCCTTTTGTTTCTTTGATTACCAGGATTTTAACAACTGATTTAAAAATTGGTTTGAAATAAAAAGGCACAATCACATATGTAATTTAGAAACTAAAATCCACCATACTGATTTTTAGAAGCATTTTCCATCAAGAAAGTGAACTCCTTCATGAAGCGATGGCATAGCTGGTTCTTCTCCGGTGTCCCCGACATCATGGTGAGCCAGACAGGCTCCCCAATCCGTGGCATGGTGTAGAGATTGCAAATAGTTGTTCTAGAAAACAAAACCAAAAAATCCAGGAGGTTAAATAAAGAAAGAAAGAAACAAACCCCCAACCCCCCCCCAACCAAACAAAAACCCCCAAACAACGAAGAAAGTAGAAATCCCAACTTAAAAGAATTCTGTGCAACATTTACATCCAGCTATCATTTCTACTAGAAACAAAATTCCTTTCAGCAACCATTATCCAAACCATGTTGTTCATTAAATAGTACAAATTTACCCTTTACCTCTGAGAGCTGAATCTCACAGGCTCCTCCTGCATCCACCTGACCTGATCCCAAAATCAGCAACATTCCCTGTCACAATTCAAGAGCTGCCCTGTTCTGAATGCAGAAGGAATGGATGATTTCTTCTTGCTGTTATCTCCTTGCTTGTTCCTAATTTCATTTCAAACAAACTTCTGCTTTGTTTATGACTAGGACAAGATTATATGTATCTGACTTATAAAAATACCTTAATTTCCTTCTTGCTTTAAAAACTTGCTATATCTCCAGGCCAAACCTACCCAAGTGTGGGTGTGTAGAGCAGGGAACCAATTCACATCTTTAGCTTTAAACAGAGTATGAGAGTCAAAGTGACCCTGTGGCTGTACCTATTACACACTCAGCACATCTTTTTGGACTCTACAGAGGACAGTAAATGTATGATTAAAAATTGGCTCTGCAATAAAATACCATATTAAAATCCCTCATATTACTGTTAAACTCCTCTAAAATATAAACAAGTTATAGTTTAAAGTAAAAAGCCTATGTTATGACACTATGGGAAGCTGTATTTTTAACACAGTAAAAATGTAAGCCTGAAAAAACCCAAAAGGACACAGGAAATGACTGATCAATTCAGGTTTCTCCCCACCTAATGCACTACTTTTTCTAGGCAAAGTATTTTTGTTTTAAAGGGCAAAGATATACATTATCTCATTATCCCAAGCACCACACCTGATTTATTAACATCTTCTCTGGATATAGTGGTCTCAAAATTTATGGACACTTTCAGAAGCAAAGCTGAGCACACCAGGCAGGCAAACACAGTGGAGCAGCAGCTGCCAAATCTTCCATGGTTTAGTGGAAAGTGAAACTCCCAGGAAGTGAGAGCTGCACGTCAGCAGCAGCACAGCACATCCTGGGGCTCCCAGGGAGCAGGGAGTCACCCCCCAGTTACTGCAGCTCCTGGCACAGCAGCAGCTGGGTGGTGACCCCAGAGCTGCTCCCCAAAGGACAGCAAAGCTGACTGAGGTCACCAGGGCTGCTCCAGAAGGAAGAAGGTGAGGGGGCAGTGGCATTCTCTGCCTCACTTCCTCTACCAGTTTTCATCAAATACAAAATCCATTCTCTGTGCTCATGGTCACAACAGTCAAAATCAGCTCTGTCTTCTTCAAAGGTTAGACCTCCAAATCCTCCACTGCCAGAAGCACAATGAGAGCACCACAAAACAGTCAGTGTACTGGAGAGGGGGACAGCTGAGTTACCTCTGCACTCCCCAGCCCCCAGAGGCTTTGCTGTGTGCTGGGTCACTTTGGAGCAGCCTCACCAGCTGCTCCTTGTTACCCTCTGCTGCTGGTCTTGTCCTGGGAGGAAAGCCCAGCCTGGGGTGAGACCTGGGCACAAGTTCTGCTGCCTAGACACGAGTGGGGCACATAGCCAGGGACACCAGCACTGCCTCTGGGGTACCAGAGGGTCTCCAGCAGCACAGTCTTGGGGTACTGGGATTTCATTCCTCTGCAGGGGCAAGCTGGGATGGGAGGGGAGCATTATTAGGGGAAAGCTTTCTGTTCACAGCTCATTAACTGGAGTGCATGTTAAAGATGCCAAAAAAAAAAAAAAAAAAAAAAAAAAAAAAAAAGAAAAACCTCAAGTCCGGGGATCTCAAACTCAAGGAGTTTCAAGACTCAAAACAAGTACAAAAACTTACACCCCACCCCCAGACATAGCTGACCTGAGAAGCTGAAGATAAACAGCCAACTTAACATAAAATACAGCTTATTTCTCCATCCTATGCAAACTAACCCAAGCCAAGCCTTTTGCAGCTCGGTTGTTTTGAAAAAAGAAACTACTTCTATACTAAAACCAACATATTAAAATACTTGTTTTCGTTGAAAAGATAGCCCGAGTCTTGTGATTCGTTATTTACTATTCTGGTAACCCTGGCTGCATCTGCAGCTGATAGTGTTTCCTCCAAGCCAGATCAGATTGCCCTGGCAGGTGGCCAGCAGGCATGTGACTGCAGTGCAGGGAACCCTCCATGCCAGGAAGGCAGCAATGGCACAGAGACCAAGGGCAAGGATTAACTGCTTCCCAGCTCTTCAAACACCCAGGGAAGTGCTCTCCTGCCAGACGGCAAAGGGCAAAAATGAAAACAAAACAAAAAAAAAAACAACATGAAGAAACCCTCCTCAAACACTACAGGGAAGTTAACTGGATTTTAAAAATAACAATCATTAAAACCCCAATTGGCCCCTCTCCTCCTGGCCATCTGCAGCAGTACTCCCTCCCCTCCCTCCCCACACACACACACCAGCGTGTGAGGGAAAGCTCAGCTAATGAGAGACTCTGCTCTTTTGAGGGTTCCAGTACATTTAAATTGGTTTATATTTGGAAATGCCTCTGGGAGGCTGAACTCCAGCCTAGAGCTTCCAGGCACCTTGTCCCCAGCAATGCAGCATCGAGCACAGGGGCCAGAGGAGCCCCTCAGGAAACACCTTCACATCTCACAGGGTTTGAGAGCCAGTGAAGCCCTGCCTGGCCAAGTGAAAAGGAAGCCCTGAGCAAACCCCACCCCAATTCCTCTGGGGTCTGCCTGCCCTATGGGCACAGATGGCACCACAGTGAGCAGCCCTGCTCCCACAGACACCACGGCACAGCTGCTCCCTGCTTCACCCTCACCCACACGCACCCCCAAACCACCCTGGCCTTTGGCCTCAATTTCAGTACCAATTTTTATTACCAGTCCAAGACATCTTTCCCTGGTGCTGTACAAACCAAAGAGCCAGATAGCTCCTCATGGATTAAAGTATCCTGCTGCAGCCCCCTTCCCCCCAGGGAAAACACACTGACCCTCAGCACTGCACCCCCAGAGCTGCTCTGCTATTTAGAAGCCACAACATAATGGCAAAGAAAGAAAATAATCAGTGGTTTATAAAACTTAATTCACATGCATTTGTTCCCTGTCCTCATTCCTTCCTTCCAAAGATGATTTTTCCTTAAAAAGGAACAACAAAACAAAGGCAATCCCCACTGCAGGGAATGCAGGAGCAGGGCTCCCCCACAACTCAGTGCCCATGCTGGCACCACTGAGCACAACACACCATTCAGTTCACAGCAGCATAAGCTGCTTAAAAATTACTGGCAGAAAATAGGATCAAATCTGTCTGCCAGAAAGCAAAGAGGTGTTTCCCCAGGCCCTGAGATCAGTGTTTCCTTGCCAGCCTGCATTTGTGCCACACAGGTATTAGTCAGATGCATAATCTGTGTTATCAATATGCTGTGCTGGCTTCAGGGACCAAGGGAGCTGAAATGTTTATGCAAGTACAGTAGCTTATTTCATAAGTCATGTGTCTGCACAGCTGACATCCACAGAGAGTTCTAAGCCTCTAAGTCAAGTGTTAATAGCTAAACCCATCAGTGCTTTAGAAAATTAAAAATTGCTGTAAAGTGACTAATGATGCAAAGGTAGGCCTGGTGCTGGGCACCAAACTGAAGGCAAATTTATCAACAGCCTCCATTTGCAGAAGCAGCCTGGGCCTTCAAGAGAAGACAGCTTTGTTATTCCCCAGACAACACAAAAAGAGCAAAGGAAGGCTCTGTTTTGCTGCCTTCTCTTCTCCCCCTTCACTACCAGCAGGTAAAAGCCTGCTGACCCAGCTCCCCTTTTGCAGGCAGTGGAGTGACCTACAGCCACAGCCCCTTCCCTGCAGAGGGGGACTCTGGGGTGGCATGCTACCTTCCCTGATCAGCAGGGCAGCACATCCCCCATGCCCACTGAGCTGAGGTTATTCTTATCACCAGATGAGTGCACATCAGCTACTCTTGAGCACTTCTGAAAATCTGGGGGCTTTAAAGAAAAACAAACAAAAAATATTCTTCTTAAAACCAACCAGACTGCAATGAGTTAAACCAGCAACAGGATTACATTTTAGAATCACCAACCCACTGAAGTCAGCACCCTTCTTCCCTCCAGCACAATTTGCTAAGAGGACAGGAATCAACATAAGTCTCAGGTTCACCAAAGGACTCGTCTCCTGACTTCCCCGTGACTTCAGTGGGAAAGCAGACACCTAAAGAGATAATAGTGTCCTAAATGGGTTTGCTGAACCTGTGCCAAAGCATCTTTGTATCCAGCCTTTGGTATTTAAATATACCTCTCTCTTCTTACCAGACACATCCTGCATTGCTTTGAAAAGCAAGGGGGTCTTGCATGTGATAGAAATGAGGATGAAACATGGTTTTGCATGTCATGGGGCACAAGGACCCTGCCTAGACTGGGAGCATCAGCTGTTGCCCATCTCTGAATGCAATCTCTTAAAAAACCCCAAAAAACCCTAAAACTGCCAAAGGCTACTGCCCCAGGAAATTCATTTCTATGAAATTAAACTGGATTTAATTTACTTCATTACACTATTAAAGAGCAATATTTATATCACCATGGAAACCTCTGCATAAAACTGGTGGTTACATGCTCCAAGTGCTGGTTATGCAATGGCCACGTCATGGGAATGATCCCAGCTCCTGGTGTGCACTCAGTGCCAATCTTTCCGTGTCCACTGGGACAGTGCTTTCTTCCCCAGCATGACCACAGCAGCCTCCCTCACCCCATCCCAGCTCAGCACGGGGCTCCAGGAAGAAAAGCAAGCTCAGGGGATTTGGCCTGTGTTTTCAGGGGCTTTTTTCCTACTTCTGACTTAGGATAGGTGCTCCTCCCCAGCCCTCTGGAACTGTTTAACTTGGAAGGACAAAGGAGAACGGGCAAAGTCCGCTGAGTATATCTGGAGATGGAATGTTTTGGGGGGAAGGTTTGGAAAACAGCTGGGGAGCTGGTGTTAACAGAGGGTGGGAAGGCATAGAAATGGCTCAGGGAGAGACCTGGGAGGAGAGGCAGAGCAGAGCTGTGGGAGTGGAGGAATCGTTGTGGCTGCTCCGAGTTGCTGAACTTGTCTCAGGCCCCTGGGCAGGATCAGTGGCTCCCAGCAGTCATGAGCTCCCTCTGCTCCCTCTCTTGGCACAGCTCATCCCATCCACCTCTCACCGCAGGCCCACGTGCTCCCTCTTTTCTGCCTTCTGTCCCTACAGGACATATCCTCTGCTTTTCCTTGTGACTGCCTGGAGGGGAGCTCCTAAAAAAATTTAAAATACGCTGTGCCTTCGTCCTGCGGCACCACCTAATCCATGGCATTCAGGCAGGAAGTGGAATTGTAGAAAAATAAGTGAGCGCTCAGGATCCTTCTCTGTTCAGTAAAACACATCCTGATGTCAGAAACTTCTTTTTATAACATCAGAGCGCTGTCTTCAATAATGGCTCTAAAAAGTAGCTCTACAGTGGTTGTAAAAGGAAGCACCCTGCCACTCCCATCTGAGAGGAGATGAATCACTCAAAACAGACGGATTTCATTCTTAACTCCCTCCCCATGACTTCAGCTATGGAAAGAAAATACAGCTAAATGCCAGGGATGTGCTTATCTGTGTTACTTTGTATAATAACTGTTGAACAGAGAGGCTCTGCAGGTACCAATAGCCAGAGATTACAGCACTGCGTTTTACTGTGGGAAAAGACAGCTCTCCCTCTTCCTAGCTGTTTCTCTGAAATGCCTTTAGAGCACAGCTTAGAGAGGGGTGAGCTTTGCTCACACATCAGGACAATACACACTAGAGGAAGACTTCCCTAACAGGGCTTTGCAATGCTTTTCCCCCTCCAGATAGGCCACAAAAGACCATTTAAGAGGTCACTGGGAGCTTCCTTATCACCTAACACACAGAAAGATCTGTGTTCTGTTGGACTGATGGACACACACACCTGGAAAAATCCAAAAACTCAGACACATTAGAATGGCTTGGTATCATGGGTCCTTTGCTGTACTAACTTTTGCAGAAGCCTTTAGACATTTTAAGTTACTTATCCTGCACTAAGAAGACTCTTCTAAAATAGGCTCAAGTGCTTTTGAGGAAAGAGACAGAAAAGATGAGAGACATACGGCTCACCTGAACTCATTTAGGGCATCCACAATTCTGTTATATGCCAAACTCCGCTGGCTGGCATCAGCTGATCTCCGACTCATTTTCATGGCCTTGAAAACAATCATTAAACAGATAAGTAACACAGGGCTACAGGAGCACAGAAAATGGAAAACCAAGTCATGTGTTTGACTTTATCTTTCATTCAACTGGTCATGCAAATAATTTTTTTAAGTGATAAAGTGAATGGTCCAAGTGCCAAGTTTCCTGTCTGAGGGGAGACAGGTAAGGCACGTTTGCAGCTTCTGCCTCTTTTGTGCATTTCACCATTCAAGGCATAAAATGGTCAAAGTTTTGACTGCATCGATGCAATTCCCACACCTAACATCAAGTTGATCCCACTTTTGTAACTAGCGACAGGAGTTAGAAATTAATCTGTCAGGGCTGGGAGAACATACAGCAGTACAAGTGCAAGAAGCCAAAGTAACTGTGTTTACCTGTTCTATTGCACTCTTCAGTTTGTTCATGTGACTCTCAAAAAGAGGGAAGTGTGAAAAAAAGAACTCGTTAAACTTGTTGTTTTCATCTTCATCTCTTGAGAGTGAAAAAATAACCCCAATTGCTATCTTTTTCTTCCTAACAATTCCTGGGTTTGGACCAGAGCTGTCATCTGACAAGTTGAAGCTTTCATCCATGGACCTTGGAGCATGAACAAAAGGGAAAGTTAATGTAATCCACTGCATAAAGTTGTACCTTGGCTTCCTGTGTAATTCAGTTCTTCAACATTTAACTTCAACAAACACCTTTTGCTTGCATGTGTTGTCAAATCATCATCTTTGATAACAACCCCTTGGTGATTTTTTACAAACAACTACTAATTGATTCTGCAATCACAAAAGTCTGGAACCAGATTCAAACTCTTTGTAGGATCAGAATATGGTATTTTAGTTGTGTCCCATCCCTGCCAAGAATGTGTGTTTTGTGTAGGATTTTAGGGCTTCTTATCCTCAAAAATACAGCCTACAGATTTACGTGTTGCTGAAGGCTTTCCAGTTAGTTAAAAAACAATGAATGCCATGAGGAAAACAGAGACTAAAAAAGATCAGCCTGACTTACACCTCTGTAAATACCCCACAGAACACATCAGCAAGAGCAGATGTACATATTCAAGAGCAGAACCAGGCTGACAACGGTGCCTGGGCAGCAAGCAGCACTCCACTCCCCAGCTCACCAGCGAGGGAAGACCCCGTTCTCCAGGCTGGTGGTCTGGCTGCGCCGCCAACGCCGCTGGTAGCTGCTGGCACAGCTCTTGTTAAACGAGGAGCCCGGGGATGGAAACGGAGTGATCAGCAGGCTGCTAAGGGATGCTGCAAGAAAAAGAGGAATAAAAATCTCTTCAGGAGAAAGAGCATTTGGAATAGAACGCCAGCAACTAAACAAAATCCCTCAAGGTATACTGGTGTTGCTTCTCAAGTGCCTTCTCTTTTGCTTATCTATGTTTCTAATATAAAAATAACCAGTTTATAATGACATTAACAAGCCATACAAGCATGACAAGGGTGGGACAGTCCTGCTGATTTACATAATAGGCAATGCACAGGATGCACCTTGCTCAGCAACCTGAGTATCAGGAAATAAATTCCTTGTGGAAAGGAGCAACGTTGATCACATCCTTTAACAGCCTTTACAATCCTAACCCAAGTGTCCAACATATTGAATTCAGAGGGAGGAAAGGGTGTTGCTGAGGCCTATTTGTGTTTTAACACCACCATTATAGGAACACAGAATGATTTGGGTTGGAAGGGATCTTAAAGCACATCTCATTCCATTCCCTGACATAGGCAGGGACACCTTTCACTGGACCAGGTTGCTCCAAGCTCCATCCAACCTGGCCTCCTGGATTTGGAAAGGAGATGACAGCAAGTATTGTTAAGAAATGCTGCAAGATCATTTCAATATTTAATCTGCCTTGCATACTTCCAGCTTGCTTTAATAAAAGCCACTGCTGTCAGGTTACTTTCAGGTGCCCAATACACACCCTCAACATCGGGATGTGTATAGAGAGGTGTCATTAATGTCACATAGAGCAAACCAGAACAATCCCATTTCAGCACTACTTCATGATGTGCAGAGATCCCATGACAAATATTACTGAATATTTCTGGAGTTTATTGGGTTAACACGTGGAACTGCCATTACCAGATCTTGCTATACCGCTGTCTCTGTCCTCATTCTGCTCCCTCCCAGGCATATCCATAGGGTTGCTATGAACTGTAAAACAAGGAATACCAATTAGCAGGGGAATGTACAGTTCCTTTCTTGTTTGCAGATCTCCATGTAATTAATGAAACAAAAACATGCTCATTAATTCAGATCAACAGCACTGCACAAGGCCATCACCAAGAAAGGCTGCTTAGCTGAACAAACCAAAACACTTACCTGAGAAGCCTGTATGTGTTTTTCTCAAGTCCATACACCTATTTCAGTAAAACTAGGACTTTTGTTTCTTTCCACAGATAATTTTCAATA
The DNA here is from genome assembly GCA_013401135.1 of Cettia cetti. Classification (NCBI taxonomy): domain Eukaryota; kingdom Metazoa; phylum Chordata; class Aves; order Passeriformes; family Sylviidae; genus Cettia; species Cettia cetti. Next base: position 32,202 of record VZUI01037648.1, on the reverse strand, counting down.
AAATTTTACTGTACCAAGAGGATGTTGGTCACATTTGTAGTACTCAGTGTATAGGAAAAAACCTACCAAAACTCAAAATAAACACAACTTCATTCTAATACCAGCTTTCTCAGGTATTATATATGTATTTTTAAAAGAATTTTGAATGCTGTCTTGAAGAAATTGATACTTTTAAGTTGTGAGCAGTGCATTGGTTGTTCAACTAAGCTGTAAGCTGTCCAGATTCACAGTCTGCGTATAGATAAGATCAAAGGTGTATCAGGCTCAATAGTCTTTAAATGTGATATATTTTACAAATATGTGTGTGAAATAAAGCTACTCAGCCATGGAAATAAGACCCAGCCACTAAAAGCAAGAAATGTCCATTTTGAATGAATCAAATTTAGCTCTAATTTTTACAGTTTGGTTAAAACCAATCCAGATCAAAATAGCTTGACATCATTGTGAAATATTATCCCCATAAATATTAAATCCTTATTTAAATATTTAAGTTTCCAAAATAAAACAACACAGACAATCCCAAAGAGGACTGTTAAATGCCTGCTGTTCTCTGGGGATTTAAGGAATGTATCCAGCAAGGTAAGGGAGGAAACACCACTGTTTTTGGTTTTTGTTTTTATTTTTAATATGAGATCTTATTTGCAGGGCTAAACTACAAATCCACACAGTTTGTCACCCCAGCTAGACTAGCCCCACAGCACAGCACACAGCACACAGCAAACCTGCAAAGAAAGAGGCGCTCCGGATGAGGCGGAGCGGACCTTGCTCTGAGAATGCCCGCCTGGGGCTGCAAAGCTGGGAAAGACCTACATGGCAAAACGTAAAATACACATCAGAGAATGAGGTTAGTAAAGCAGAACAGTCCATAGGGAGGGGGCCAGGGCAGGGAGAAGGTTTGAGCCAACATAAATGCAGAGTACCACAGGCAGGAGAACAGCTCTGAGGCTTTACCAGAACGCTGATGCAAGGATGAGTCTCACAGCTGGGCTATACAGTATTTACAGATTAAAATAATAGATCCAGCTTTCCACTGTCTCCCATACAACGATGGGGCTTCTCAAAAGGGCTTTTTAAATTTATTTTAAGATTGAAAAATGATTAATTTATGCAGGCTTAAAGCCCGACTTGACCACAAACAGGAGATTCATCACAGAGTATAATGTTTGTTTTAACATCCACACTGGTGGGGTAGCTGGGAACACTGCTTCTGAAGAGAAGGAGGAAGGGGGAGAAAGAAGGCAGGAATTCATCTTAGTAGAACCAACAGAAAATTATAGGCTGAAGTAGTTCTGAGAATAGTCAGTACATAAGTTGAGTGAAATGATCACATAAAAAATAAATGTTAGCAGTATCAGTAATTCATTTTAAAAGTAATACTGGATTATAGATACACCAGGGAAACAGTGTATTTACTGTACACAGAGCCAGAAAAAACACGTAAGTATTTTTAAAGAGTTAATTGCCAGTCCCTCTCTTAAATTTGAAGCCAATGCTCACTCAAAGTTTTCTGATTATAACAAACACGAAGGCTGCACCTCAAAGCTCCCTTCCATTCCCTTAGGCCTCCAGCCATTAAAGGGAACACATGACCAGGGCTGCTTTGTTTTTTTTTTAACCAGCACATCTGAGAAAAGCACCTTGTAAACAGTTCCCAGCCAAAACACATAGACCCTCCTCCTATCACATGTGAGTCAGAAGCAGTCTCTGCTGCTGAGCACAGTTGTTAGAAATGCTGCAGTTACAGATTAACTCCTCTCCCTACTTTACCCAGGGTTCCCTCTGTGCTCAAACTGGAACTGTAAACAAACACTGTTGAAAACTTGTGCAGCTCAATCACAAAGAAAACTTCAGCATCCTCCTCTTGCTGGCAACCTTGTGCCTCTTGCTACACACCCTTGCTCAGTTCTTGGGGCAGTCACCAGAGCCACCTCCCAGCTGGACACAGGTGAACAGGTGGCACTGGCTACACCTGAATCACCCTTAGATCAGGCACTTCATTCACTGTGAAAATCACAACTGAAGTCTGAAAGGACTACTGAATATTTAAAAAAAAAAAGCCATCTTTTTAACTTTCCTGACTTAGTTAATTTAACAGATAGGTTCTTACAACCTTAATTGGTTTCTCTTCCAAATGGACTACTGCAAATTATTTTAATGAGGTATACAGCTCATGAGCTTGAGAAGCATTTAAGCCCATGCTTGGGCATAGTCTTACCAAAGCCAATGTGAAGGAAAGCAGTAAACACCCCCAAAGACCACATCAAAGTCAGAAACCCATTTAAGAGTAACACAGTCATTAAATATACTCCTTACTTCCAACCCTATAAAAGCATATTTTAATATAGCAATATCCCAGAAAGCAATTGTGAAAATAAGCCCCTTATTCCACCTACAACCAACATTTGCTTGGAAAGTCAACAATCAAAATGAAGGGAAAGGAAGGAGGTGCTGTAGAGCCATGGATCAGGCTGCTATGCTGGACAACCCAGCAGTCCTATCAACTCCACTGTTCCCAAATCATTGGGAAGTCCAGTCCTATCAACTCAACTGTTCCCAAGAGGAAAAGCCAAGACCTTTGTTATCTAACATTCCTGGAGCCTCCACCCACAGCTCCTCCAGGGAAGCTGAGAACTGAGGATGCCAGATGGTTTCTCCAGACTGCTTAGCTCCCATGGTCAGCCAGAGGAGAGAACACAAAGATATTCAGTCTAATCTGCTCCAAAGCTCCAGCACAGCTGTGCAAGGTTAACCGAGACTCCTACAGGACACGGCTACACGTGCTCAGGTGGGCAGAGTACAGAGCAGAATGAGAATTATTAATGACAATAAAACCAGGGAATTGAGCCAGGCAGAATCAATCCTACCTGATCAGAGTTATGCTGTTCAGGAATTTCTACAGAATGTTATTTTTCAACATTTTCAGTATTTGAACTTAAGTATATATAGATATTTCTATTATGTATTTTTATACACATATGCAGCTGTGACTGCTAATTTCTTGAACAGTCCAATTTATTCTGTTACTTCTTTAGCTTTTTTAAAATTTTACTCTATTTAAAAGATTTGCATATTTTAGAATCTATGATTACTCAATTAAAGATATCAGCAAATAAAATCTGTTTGCAATTACCTATATTCCCAAGAAGTCCATTCATAATTGTACTGTGGTCAGGCTTTAATGTATTGCTGTCTTGATTAATGAACTCAAGACTGTCCTGCAACCTATAACAAACATAGAACACATAACAAAACCAGTCATTTGCATTTCAGTAGAATAGAGAGCTTGTTCATTATAGCCAAAACAGAACAGATGAGGTAAGAACACAGGCTTCCACTAGAAAAAGCTTTCATAGCCTAAGTCAGGTCCTCAGTGGGTCACTAAATAACAGAAAACTTAACATGGAACCCTCTGAAGCTAGATACTTTTGTAACACCTTTTTATTCATCTTGGACTGAATCCCCCAAATTGCAGGTAGGTACTTTTGTACTTTACAATATCAAGCTTCACCATACTGGCATGGAAGGAATGGTTCATCCATTCCCTTAGAGCCAACTGAAGTGAAGACAGCCATAAGGGAAAGATGAGGACACTACTGAAAAGATGTAGCAAGGAGTTATTTTTTTTAGAGAAAGAATTTGGAGGGTCCAAAGAAAGTCCTGTGTGTTCTTACATTCATCTGCTTCTGTGCAATAGCTACAAAGTGCAGTGCACTCACGTGTTCAGACTGCCGTAGATGCTGCTTCCCGTGCGAGCTGTGAACACCTTGCTGAGCATGAGCTGGGGAGGGGAGCTGGGGAACAGGAGGGAAGATGTCAGTCAGTACCAAGACAGGCTTTGCCTTCCATTTCACAGCTCTCCAGATTTTACTGACCTTAACACAACATAAGAGCCTTTTATTTCAAAAATGACATCAGACTGACTTTAAAGCAAACGCACAAATCCCTTTTACTCTGCACTTGTGCCATTCAATTCATTATTTATCAGCACTAAGGAGTGAGTCTTCTGAAAATACCAGCAGCAAAAGTTAATCTTACCGGATCTGATGAATTTTCAATGTGGAGCCCTTGTAGCTCATGGCCACAGAACCAAACATCATCTCTCCAAGCATGTTGGCATCTGAGGAGCACCGAGAACCCTGCAAAAAAAAAAACCACCAAAATTTGGTTTTAAGCATTTTAGAGGTACACTTCTACTAAGGCAACATACAGGAGAGAAAATATTCCTTATTTAAAAGACAAATATGCAAAATACCTTGCTGGAACACTGTTGAACACGCTAAGTTGTAATCAAGATAATGCTAACAGTGAAAATGATCTTCACACTGGCTGTGAGCTCAACCACTAAAACCATGCAACAAACCAAACCCACCAAGGTGAGAGGAAGCAGATTCCAACAGCACTGAGCCAGGGGACTAAACTTTTAAGAATATGTTAACACACCTTATTGAAATAAGCCTAAACCTTGTTCCTCCTTGACAAAAAGAATCACCAGTTCACTGGGTATGTTAGACTGTGCAATGGAGCCAAACTGGACTTGACGAAGACTGATTCATAACATATCCATGGATGATATTTTATATGGGATGAATCTCTCCCTGGTGCTTCCATGATGGCACCAGGAAAGAGCTGCAGCATCATGATGCCAGGCTAAAGAGGTGCAATTCCTGCTTCTCTGGTGGCAGGGCTTGCTGTAAGGCACACGGCAAAATACCAAGGAGCAATGTCACTATGCTGCATCATAGGCTAGGGCAAATTCTGCAAACAAAACCCTAAAATTAAAAATTACTCAGGGCAATCATCTGGAGACAACTGCTCTGCTGACAGACTTCTTTGTGTATTTTCTTTGTGTCTATTATTTGTGTATTTTCAATGACTGTGATTAGTGTCCCTTTGTCCAGTGCTGTTTCACCTCTAGGCCAGCAGAGTATTAATGCTGGGACTCCACTTGTACCTTGCCCTTAATAATTTAAAATGTGGTGATCACTCACTAACAGAGTTCAGCCAGTTCTCAGGTGAGGAAGTTTGGCACCGTGCAAAAGAGCAACACGTTTCCCTCAAGGTGTGTGATAGCATGTAATTACTCCATTCCCTGGAGTAATCCTTCTAAAAGATCCTTTAAACCACTTGCAGAAACAACCCTGCTAGAAGATGCTCAGTGCATCTCCATATTCTTTATCCAAGCTCTGAACAGCCAATATCCCGAATAACCATGTATTCTACACAGGATTGAAATACAGAATGACAGAATGGTTTGGGTTGAAGGGACCTTGAAGCTCATCCACCCCCTGCCATGGGCAGGGACACCTTCCACTAGAGCAGGTTGCTCCAAGCCAAATCCAGTCTGGCCTTGGACATTTCCAGGGGTAGAGCAGCCACAGTTCCAGTTCTCTTGGCAACCTGTGCCAGTGTCAGACAGTGAGCCTGGAGCACAACCAAGGACAGGGTGTCCCCACCACAGACCCCTACCAGGAGCACGAATAGCTGTGAACATCCTATTCAGTGTTTCTGCTCACACCAGCCCACAGAACACGGGCAGGAACAAGGGAATGCTCATCAGCCAAACAACACATTTATCACATCTCTCAATTTTTAACTCTTTTCAAGCACTGTCAATTAAGCTGATGATACTTTTAACAGCCATACTTTTAACCTCTGAAATCTATCCCTGCAAGGAGAGGGGAAGACTGAAAGCAGAATCCACAGCTGTAAAAATGAGGGTACAACTCCAAGGTTTTTAAGTGTTCAATGACAGGGCAAAAGCTGATCATTATAGCTGGGCCTCAGTGAAATTTCCATCTCTGCCTCCCAGGACATCCCACTGCTCAGGTGCACTGTAGGCAGTCCTGGAAAAACTAGAATTTAAAACCAGTCAGTATGACCCAGCAGCTCCAAGGAAATCTCAGGATAGATGTTAATGACTCCAGGAAATAACAGGTTTGCCAGCATCACAAAATCCTGACTTAAGAACACTGCAAATCACTACAGCCTCACGCTATGATTGCTGTTTTAAAATCTCTTTCAGATCTCCAAATGAAGGACACAATTCTGATTAAATGTCAAGCCCTTGATGGTGGGTTTTGATTTCAACTTTCTGCTGTTGTGAAAATATAATTCTAAAGCTCAATAGAAATACTTAGTCTTAAAGTATTGATTTTTTTTGTCAGATAACCAAAGAAAGTGAAAATCAGCTGCTTTCAAATTTAATTATAGGGGTTTCCCTTTCCTCTAAAAGACAGACAAGCCCTGCTGAAGGCAAAGAGCATAATAAGATGAGCCCATGGTCTGTTCAGTCTGGCATTTCATCTACACTTAATAACAATAATTTTACCAGCCATAACCAAAGACCCATATTTAATGCATTTAGTATGGAAACATTGCTAAAGCTCAACTCTTTGGGCCTCTAATGATGCAAAATACAGGTCACTCAAGACCAAAGCAGAGTGCAACCAGCTGGGGAAAGGGGTTAAATATTAAAAACTCAAACAAAAAGTAGCCAAGGAGCATCTGGCAGAAAGGGCACAACATGCAGCACTGACAGCCTGGACACAAACCAACTCCTCAGGTCACAGTTTAGAGCTCCCATAAAAACTGATCATAAAATACACACAAGAGTTTGTGATTGTACATTAGCATATTAGAGGTAGTATCATTTGCATGATTTGGAAATTACATTTCTGAACATATTTACAGCTTTTAATACTCCCCTTATTGGACATATTGCCCTGTCAATAACTAAGTATATCTGTAAATTAAAAATGCAATAAAGAAATAAATGTTAAATATGGGACATAATTACAAATATGGAAGCCTGGAACAAAACCTCTGTATTTCACCTTGCAATTAAAGTTGCTTATATATAATCAAAGTGTATTTAAACAAGAAAACGTAAAGCAGTATTTTAAAAATCCCACAATAATTCCATTTTAAAGCCTTATAAAAAAACCAAACAAGATAACTTATAAATACTGCAAATCCAGTAAGTAACTTCTGAGGTTACAGACACAGCAGTCAGAAGATAGGAAATGCCAGGCTGAGTGAAGTCCAGACAAACTTACTCTGGCCCTTCCTGTATAACCAATACTAAATTTTATTGCACATTAAAGAATTCTTGTATTTTTGTCTCTCTGCTCACTTGCTGGGGAAGCCTTTAAGGAGTCTGATGAATGCAGTATATAGTTTACAATAAATATGCTGTGGAAGAGCAACTTCAGCTGACAGCATGTGGCACAGTCACACAGTCACTGTGAATTCAGCTCAACTCAGTAAGATCTTGAGTGATACACATGAGGAAATGTGGTCTTCAAAGGGAAAACTTTCCACAGTTTTAAAATAGACACTCATGCCAAACACTAAAATTTATTTTCTTCAGTAACATTGAGCATTGTTTGCATAGAGCCTGCTCTGGAGGAGAGACAGTTTCTAGGTAGTGGGGGCATGGTTTTTCTTGGGCACACAGTGCACAAAGGAGATTGCTTTGTGCTGGAAGGGAGCTGCTGACAGAAACGTCTCTTCCTTTCATAACCACAGTTAAATGCTCTGCCAGGAAGGGAGGAACGGAAAACAGATCTTCAGCCACCTTCCCCAAGCTGTGGAAAAGAGTGTGATGAGAAAGAGAAAACAAGAATACACAGCTTGCCAAATATAGCAGGAGTTAACGTGACAGTAGGAAAGTCAGCACTGGAAGGTTCTTCATTTCTATCTGTGGGAGATTAAGACATCAGTAGTATTGTACTCCAGAGCAGGTTGTGGAGATAGCAGCTTCCCTCAAACACACAATTACTTCATTACAAAGAGTGAAAAGGGCTTAGTTCTATTTTAGGGTGGCTTAATATAAAACACTTGTGATCTGTGGAAGGAGAGATGACAAAAATATATCCGTGTCAGATGACTCTAGCTACTCCTATGGCCAAAATCTCTTCTATAAAATGGAACTCAAGTGCACTGAATCCCTTATAAACTGTTACACAGACTATCCCTACAGACAATGTGTCTCTCTGTTATTTCCCTGGCATTTATCAATAAAATATACTTAATCTAGACCAAGACATTTGTGTTTAGTCTGATCACACCAAACAAGTGTTATCACCTGGGTCACAAAATAGAACAAATGCCCTGGAGAAATCGCTGCCATTCAAGACACATCCCGAGAGAAGCAGCTGGTTGGTTTTAGACTTGATAATACCCAAAGCTACAGTGTTAAACATTCCTGAGTCATAACCAGGGTCTTGGTTCTAACTGAAAACTGCTCTCCATTGCCAGCCTCTCCTTTCAAGTTTTTAAAACAGTTGTGCCTCACCTGCTGCTAGCATTTGACATGCGTTATGAAAAAAAAAAAAACGACTCACCTGGTATTTTGGGCATTGTTCTTTTGGATCAGAGAACGAGGAGGATGAATTGATTGAACTATCCAAGGAAGAAGAGCTGTCTCCTCCAGGCTTTAGTTGGCAACATTTCCCAAAAACTCTCACTTGAGCATCACTGCAGAGTTTCTGAAATAAAGACAGTATGTGTGATGTACTAAGACCCGTGACCTGAAATTACTGTTAGCATCATTGTACTTACCTGTTTAGGTAAGATATTTAACAGCTGAAAGGCTCATACCCCAGGAAACAGGTAATAGAACACAGACCTATATCTCTTGCAGCCTGGCTGTCCAAAGGAAAGCTGAGCTCTTTTACTTCTAGTCAGCCAGGAGCCAACAGGTCACTACAACTTCATCTTCCTAAGTAGACTTTTTAGACTCAGGATCAGGAGAGAGGATGGTACCAAAGCACTTAAAGGAAGGATGGCATTGTCCACCTTACTCCCTGTGCCTGCCAGAGTGGAGATGACACAGGAGTGCGAGCACAAGAAGCAGCAGCTCACCTTTACCAAGCAAGAATAACACAGAATTCAAGAGATTCATGTTACAAGGGCAAGTGAAGAGAAAAGATCCTGGTTTTCACAGATCTCTCCCTAGCTGTGTCTAAGCCCCCTATCTTTCTCAAGAGTGGCACAGAGGTGACACATTCCTTACATTTTCTGTGTGAGGGAATTGTGAGGCTGAAAATGGGCAAAGCTGAAAAACACAGTGTTACAGAGAAGCCAGAAAATATTCACAAAATTATGGAGAATCAATCCAGAAGGTAAATTCTGAAAGAGATTCAGAGAGACAGCACAGCAGCGAAGAGAGTTTAGAGGGCCCAGATGGAGCTGTAACTGATGTACAGGATGGGCAGGAACTGTGTCCACTCTACATACAGAGAATTATCAATCACTGGCATGGGAGATGCTTCACTATGTTTCATTCACTATTTAAAAACATTTGTGATTCCCCTTGAGAATCCCAGCATTCCAAGCAGAATCAGCATCCACCAAGTTAATGCAGTTTACACCAGCATTGGCATTGCCAACCCTCTTCACCTAAAGATCTAAACGTATTTTTCACACACTCATTACACTTCAGCACACCCACGTAAGGTTGGCATTATTTACATTTGCTGGTGGGCAGCACTAGGAGACAGAAACAGCCTACACTGCTCAAAATTCCACACTAACTCTGCCCTAAGACGTCCTTAATTACCATTTCCTACATAATCACCAAACCATGAGAGCAAGCTGGAAGCAAACAGGGCTGAAAGCAAGGTTTAAGGGACAGATGGGAACACAGAAGTGCTGTTATATGTCACAGCTTCATCTCTGGACTTACAGCTCCCTGCCACAAGCTTCCTCTTCATCCAAAAACATGACCATGTCTCAAACTTTAAGGAAAAGGCATAAAGAAAAGTGTGAAATAGCCAAGGCACACATTAGTAACTCCATGACTGCTCAATAATTAGCAATAGCTGTTCAAAAAAATGACTGGCCTTACTGCTGTGGAGGGATGGGAGCCCCATGCCTCTGTTCTGGGTTGTCCAGGTTACTTTTTAGGGATAGGTGACTTAATTTTGGCCCTAATTGTGGGTGAGGTTTAGCAAAGCAGCAGAAAATGGCCAGGATTATAAAGCTTCACGTGGCAGCCTTCACTGCTGCTCCCTTAGAGAGCTGATGGCACAGAAAGCCCCAAGGAAAAATGTGCAGAGAAATTAGTAATACTGTGGCAGAGGGGAGGGAAGTGTTCACTTTCTCCCCTTTGTTTTCCTGACACACTGCAGAGTCCTCTCCTTTCGACACAGTGGCGTTGAAATCCTGCAATATGTAGATTTGCTAATGGCTACTGAGGATCTGTGGCTTGAGCACAGTGCACAATGGCTGGAACATGTGAATGATCATCATATGACTTCAGTAGGAGCTCGTGAACTAGAATTGCATTTTATCTCTGACACAAACAACAATGTCCTAGGCTAGGCAAGCATCATGTGATAAAACCACATACAATCCACAGGGTTACAGCAGCTTTTGCAGGCAAACCACATTTCAGCTTGCATTTTCCATCAGATGTTGAAAGTTCCTTCTGAAATGTTACAATTATAACTAAGCTTCCTTGAGACTGCAGATATGCATTTAGTGACTTTACAAGAGAAAATAAAAATTCCATGCATTAAAAAGAATAGGGTGAGTTTGCAAATTGATTACTTTTACATAATTTCTTTTCATTATCTCTGCATTTTTCTGCACAGCAACTTTTCCCAGCTCCACTGGGTGGTCGGGTAACTTGAAGTAATAGTTGCCTAATTTAAATAGCAAACCAGGAAAATGGCTGTTTGGTCTTTGCAGTAGAGTTTAATGAACCAAAACTCCTGCAAGGAGTCTTTAAATGAGGTCACAATCTTTCAGCTCCCACTTTTCAGAACCTTGTGAACAGTAAATCCCTCCTAAAACGCAGATCACTAATGAATTCTGGAGTTTGCTCTTTCACAAACTTAGCATGTGTTTAAGATGAACTCACTGGACAATGAGATCATGTACTTGCAGTGACCCTCTCCTCTGCAATTTCTGACTCCAAATGTCAATGAAATTTTAGATGCTACAAATCTCAAGATATTATCCATCAAAGGAGTGGGATTACTTGCATTCCCACATAATATTCCAAAGACATTCAAGCCAGGTTTCCAAAAATAAAAAAAGTAACCTAATTATTTAAGAACTGTACAAGGGAATGTTTCAAAGCTGTGAATTTCTTCCCAATTAGACACAGTTGCGTCAAATCCAATCCCTGGGCAGGGTGCTGGAGTGCTCTGAAGTGCCCAGTTTTGCTGGAGAGCAGAACATCTGCTGGAAGGATGCCGCGGGCAGCTCCGCTCCTGGCTGCCACACTGCTCTCCCTGCTGGGGTCACACTCTGTTCTTTCCCTGCCAGCTCACTGCAGATACCACCCAGCTCCAAAGACTTCTGGCAGTCCCAGTTCTGACATTAGAGGTCATAGTTTGCTGAAAGTCTTGGAGGCATATCAGGTAGTTACTCTGAAGAAAACTTAGGAGTAAAATGTCTTCATAGGGTACAGGGTACAAAGTAGTTTTCTTCCTCAGTTCCTCTTCTGGAGTCTCTTTTCTCCACATCTGTCAGCAAAGACTTTTAACTCTTTGACACAAAGTCTCTATTCTCCTCAGCAAGATGGAAAAACATGCCCAGCGCTGTGAATAAGAAGAGGAATTTCTGCTGGGCAGCTTTTGCTTTGGAGATAACAAGGAAGTTGTAAGGAGCCTGGTGTGTTGAACTAAATCAGACTCTGTGTAGGTGCGTTAGGGCTGTGAGTGAGTGACAGAAGGGAAGAGAAATGTCATCATATGCTTTACTCTTTTTCACCTCTCTGCAAGAGCAGGTGCTCAAATACCACTGTGGTAGAGAAATTTCTATTTCCAAGCAAAGTTGGTACTCTTCAAGAGCTCTGTTCCCCATTTTCAAAACAGGCTTTCCAGAAGAAAAAAAATTTCAAAACAGATAAATTAACTCTTTTGCTGTATTAATATGAGTTAGTCTGTATGTGCAATGAAATGTATGTATCCACCTAAGACCTGGGAGTAATCTGAATAGGGACTCATTCCTCCCCTTCAAGTGCTCATGTAAAAATCCAGATATCTTTCTAAAAATGCAGCTGCCAAGTGCTGCAATCTCCCTTTATTTCTAGAGCTGTCGAGTTCCTCTGTTACTCAGAGGTCAGTGAAAGAAGTCAAGACAACCCCTTGCTCCCCTGCTCCACTCGTATTTTTCCATGTCTGTTAGAGAGAATAAGCAGAGCTAAGAAGGTGGGACTTGATCTTTGTGCTTACAGCTTTATCCATCTGCTCCGCTCTGCTCACTGGAAACCTGTCCTGAGAGCCAGACAGAGTCCAGAGTCTCCATTTCACACAACTCACCTAAAAGCAAAAGGCTCACTATCCAATTACTAATCCCTCAAAGCAATTTGCTGTTCAACATTTATCCAGTGCTGAAGTATATTAGAACACGTGGCTAATCCTGGCTTGTTTCAAACAGCATGCCATTTCTTCACTTTGGGATAAATATGACATTTGGAGTAAAAGAAATTGCTGCTGAAGGAGATCAAGTATCATATGACCTTTTCATGAAATTATTCAAAGATAAAGACAACTAGTGGAAGAAGTGAATTTTCCATTCTCCAAATTGAAGTTCACTTTGCATCTCTACATCTCAAATTCTGCATCCCAGGTCTCTCTTTCATTTCTTCAGAAAACCAAACCACATGCTATTTCTGAAAACCTTCTGCCTCTGGGTCCTGGCAACAAGCCATTGCCCTTCTCTGATTGCTCGTCTTTCCCTCTTTCCTATCCCATGCCCAAGCTCTAGATCTCTGCTCAGCACAGTGCAGTTTGGGTCCTTCTTTTTTTTCCTCTCTTCCCTTTCTCATGGTCCCTTGACAGCCCTCCTTCCTCCCTATACTTCAAACCTTCCTCTAAGCTGATCTTTAAATTTAGGAAATATTTCAGCTCTTACAGGTCCCATCAGCACCTCTCTCCAGCCAGATCCCCAATGTTAATCACTGACTTGTCATAAATCCCCACTGGACAACACAAAAAGGAAAATGAGCATTAAAATGAGACAATTAATCCCTGTCTCTAAAATCACTTTGCCTGCTCCAAGGGAAGCCATGATCCAAGGTTCCCCTTTTCAGCTTCTTTACCTCACTCCCCACTCCTCCCTCGTGGCACCATTCCTGTGGCATCCTTATCCCAATCAACTACCAGCCCTTGGAGGTGAACTCCTCATAATTCAGCTGGCCTTTGCACACTGGCAGTTATGGGGACATAATTCCTGCACCACACAGTAAAACACAAGCCAGCCTTAGTGTAAGCTGAGTGTGGATGCAGTGTTAAGGTTGGGAAGCCAAGCACAGGGAAAGGCAGAGCTGAGGCTGACAGCCCAGCAGCGGCTGGGCCACCTGGCTGCTGCACCTTAAGGAGGAAAAGGAGCTCCCTGTTGTGCTTATTTGAAATTCAAAGGAGGCCTGGTACCACAGTTTTTTGAGGAGCACACCTGTGTTCACACACAGCTCCTGGCTCAGGAACTCAGTACAGCCCACGGCACAGGGAGGAGAGCAGGGCTGGTGGCACCTGAGAGCAGAGAGCAGGAGAGGTGTCAGAGCAAAGGGAGCAGACCAGCACAGCAAAGAATCTAACAGCAGAAACCAGTCTTAGGTTGTAACACTATCACCTGCACATCAAGTAACAGAGTCTCATTAGAAATGAGACACCCACTGCTATGAGGAACGAAAAAAATCATTCTCCAGAGGAGAGAGTGGCTCAAACCCACAAGCTTGCCCATAGAAGTTCTTTGATACCCAAAAATCCAAGGATGTGGATGCTTGAGTGGGGACAAAGACTGCTGAGTAAAGGCACCAGTAATGCCTCTTTTTCATACCACACGCTGCCCTGGTACAGTCAATGTGCAAATGCCTGTTCTGATGCATTTGCTCATGACCTAGTGCCACAAAGCTGGAAGGGGCTACCACTCTCTTTCTGGGGTACTCTGGCAGAACTCAGACACACAATGTTCTGATGCTCAGGAGACGACAGCCTTTCCCCTCTGCTTCCAGAGCCCAGCTTATCAATAGCCCATCCCTGGAAAGCTGGGGAAGGACCTCTCCTGCTTAGCACCAAAAAAGGTATAGGACTCACAAAGGGGATCTCTCTGCCTCCCACATGCAAAGCGCCCACAGCTGCCTGAGGCGGATCTCTGCCTGGCACGGCCTTGGGCCAACATTCCCGGTGTTGGGAATAGCGGCCAGCCCTCAGCACCAGCCCTCAGCACCAGCCCTCAGCACCAGCCCTCAGCACCAGCCCTCAGCACCAGCCTGCTGCTCAGCAGCCCTCGCCAAGTTTAACTCCAGCAACACTGGGGGAATCATGACTCCTCCTGTAATGGCCACGCTGCAAACTCGACTGTCTTCAGTGTCCTGCCGTGCAAAACTCTCTCCAAATTCTTGTCTGCTTAATATTTACCTTTACTGAAGATAGGAAGAGGCTGATTTAGCATCCAATGAAAAGACCCTTATTTGTGTTATAGCCACATTTCCCTCACAGGTAAGATGAACCTAGTAATGCTTGAGAGCCCAGCTTGGTGTGAGCATAAACTCAGCAGTTTTCACTGATCAAAAGGCCAGAGCTTACTGTTTTATTTCTTGAAACATCTGTGTCTGCAAAGGTTTTCTCTGATGCTCCTTAAATTTTATGACCACACCTTCCCTTACAGAATTCAAATGCCTGAGCCATGGTCAACCTCGGCCCATCACACGCAACTTTTGACATATGTGGGGATTATATATATAAAACAGATCAAAATACATTTCACCTTGCTGCAACCATACAACTCTTAAATTATAAATGCTTTCATGTCTCATAAACAACAGAAAATGGGAACTGAAGAGCACAGCACCATAAAGCAAAGTGAAACCCTCTTGATTCTTTGTGTTAGACTGATTTGACCTGAACCAAAACAGTCTGGCCACTGCCAGGCACTCTTGCAGATGTCTCCCTGGTGTTATTTATAGATACAGAGGTGTAAATCACGTTAGGAAATGGGGGTGAGGGGGAAGAGATGCAGAAAGCCTTGCTTTTTGTGGGGTACTGAACAGATACCCTTTCAGAAGGGAGAGTGCCCAGCCCACACATGGCTGGCTGCAAAAGGGCAAGAGTGCCTTGGAATGTGCTTAGAGCCAAGATTTGGCTTTGTATGGGCAGGGTGTGTCTTTGCTAATGAAAATCATGATAAAGAGCAAGAGAAATGAACAATGCAATTCCTTGAAAATGGCCAGAATGTCCTGCTAACTGCACCAGCACATACTGAGCTCACATCAAGCCAAGTCAGACTCTCCTGCATGTTTTTACCTGCAAACTTTTGTTTTGCAAGAAAAGTTTTGCCTGACATAACATTATCTGAATGCTGCAGAAAGCAGGTACATGGCAAGCAAATGTTTCAATATACCCTCTTTCAAAGAATACTAATACTACGAAAAATAAATATATCAAGTTCCTAGAGATGACTTCTGGGTATTTCAAACACCCTGGAAACAGTTTTCCTCCACGAGTCTCATGTGGAGATGGTGACTAAAACTGTTTCCCTCCCCGTTTGCAAAGAAAAAGGAAAGATTAATATGGAACCATATCAGCTCCATTATCACCATTTATCCTTCTGCTATTGAGATGCCACAGTCAATGAGCCTTCTGAAGTAACCGAAAACAGTGAAGTTTGCAAGTTTAGTGTGCAAGTACACATCTATCTTAAAGAGATTTTAGACTTTCAAGAAATTAATTTCAATATGGCAAGAGGACTTCTACTGTAAGTTATTTTTATTAATGAAGTGATGGTGATAAGCACAGCTAGCAATTCATACCACTAAACCACTTCTAAAGATCTCTTGTCTTTAAAAACCTGTTTTCCTGGCAAGAACATCAGGAAGAACAGGAACTAACAGAAACATTCTAACAAGTTTAAATAAAAAAGAAAGATGCAATATTTTAACATTTGTGAAATTTATTTCACAAATTCTCTATAAAAACAAGGAAAATGGGATCTTGATTTATGGCTGTAAAAGCACTGGAGTAAGCAATGGAGAAGCCTGGAAGACACAGACTCCAGGGTTTGGATACTGGACACAGCACATGAGACCAGGGTTAAGAGCAACAGGTTGGAAGAGTTTGGAAAGCTGAATGAAAAATCTTCTTGCTGTACTCCAGTACCCAACAGGAAAGCCAGGGCTTGGGGGTAATGTTATTTTGTACTCCTCCTTACAGAAGGACCTCCATAAGGCCCATAGGTAAAAGCAGCTGGAGTAATCAATTTCAATTCACACCATGCTTTCTGCTTGCATAGCTTAAAATGGTTCATGAATGTTCTCAGAAATGGTGAAAAAGGAGTCCAAAGCAGTGAAATAAGTTGTCCAGCCTCACACCACCACTTTCAGTAGCACGGTGGCCAGAAATTAATCTTCTGGCCAGAGCTCTTAGAAGGAAGTATCCTCATCTGACCGCATCCATTACAGTTTCAATTAATAGATTACCATGCAAATCATGCCAAAAGGAAAACCAGAGTTTTCAAGTAACTTCATGTGAAAAAACTGTCAGCAAAGCATACAAACAACAATAGGCAGAAGTTAAGCAAACAGGACACAAGAGGACACGGGGCTGGGGGGACCTTCTGATTAAGAATCCAGACCCCACCATGGCACAAAACCAGACCAATAAATCCCAGTTCATGCCCTGTTTCAATCCCCATCATTGCCTGCTGCCGCCCCAAGAAGGAATCCTTCTCACTGAAAGAGCAGAAAGTAGATTAATCCCAGAATAAAGAGATCACTATAGTATTTAAAGTTGCTAAGAGTGAAACCACTGAAGCCTGAATAATTTGCAACTTAACAGGCATTTAAATATAGCCCTGCATATAACCAACGTTTAAACATCAATGTGAATAAAACAGAACGTACACAATTTATCACTTTGGCCATTTGAAAAAATACAACTATAAACATGTAAGTTAGCAAAATACTCACCGACACTGAAACATCCTCTATTTTTCTTTTAGCACTGGAATCAAATAAAACATTCCGTCCTCTTCTTTCACAGTCCTGATACACGATCAGTCGGATCTGACTTGGGTCAAACTCCGGCAAAGGCCAGCTTTAATTAAAAAAGAAAAGAGCAGAAGGATCAATTACCACAACTCTTTATTATACTGCTCTTTTTACATTATCTGTATATACAACTTGATTAAAACATAGAGTCAAGCAAATTCAATGTCATTTCATCCAACCCTTTGATCCTGCAGCCAGAACTACGCCCTTTGTTTTCTTTCCTTTCCCCTACATGTGCCAAATTACACTGTCATCAACAGCACCAATCCTCCTACAACTGCACAAAATAATGTGTGCAGCATTAATAGATATTGTGCTCTGAATTGTGATATGTTTTCTTCAAGTACCAGCTATCTAAAATCAACATCGTAGAACGTAGCTTTAAGACAAAAAAAATCCCAAAGACGAATAATCACAGGGTGGCTTGGGAGAACCACCTGGTTCTCTCTGCATAAGCCACTGTGACTCAAGGGCATGGTCAGCAAACGACACAAAGCAGTCCTAACACACCTATTCCCAAACTAGTTTCCAAGGGAAGGCACCTTCCCGAGCCTCAGAACCTTCCCTAGTGCCACCAGTCAAGAGGAGGTTTCAAGGCGAGAACTTGCAGGGATCAGGCTTGGAAACCATCCCATAATCTTCCCTTTATGGGTGCTTTGTAGACACCCTCTTTTTAAAAATTCCATTTAAAAAAGCCAGCCATCACTTTAAAACCCAGCAAACATTGTCATCCATTGGCTTGGGAATCCATTTTCACTGACACCATCTCAATTCTTGGAAGATACGTAACAAGATACCTGCAGTATTCATGAAACTACCAGGAATCATCTTTCAGATAGTTTGCAAGCCATTTCCTAGATCAAGTGAAATTCTGTCTTCTTTATTCTTGGCTTTTAGGCAAGCAGTGTTAGCATGAACCTCAAGAAGCCAGAAACAAGGCACTGCAACAAGCCATTAATGAAGGATACAGATTTCCAACTTGCAAGAAGCTGTACATGAATTTCAGCAAAAAGACACCCATTACATGGGTTAAACCTAGCATGTTAGCCTCCAAGACAACAGTAAATTTTCCTCTCCTCTAACTCAGCACCCAAAGAGTTTCCTGCTCTGCACCCATGCTTTTTGTGACCAACCAGCCCTGTAACAGCAGAAAATCCATTTGATCACCAAAGCCATGATGACCTATCAGAAGTTCTTAAGGCTGCTCAGTTTAGGTACACAAGTTTTACGGCTAGTGTAGTCCCAGTGAGGTAAAACTAAGCATCCAGACATACAGTTACTCTCCTGAGATGGAATCTATTTCCTAATCTGCCCATCCCCACCATTTAGCAACAAGAGAGAAAAACGGAAGCTGCAGAGAAAATGGTGTGCAACAAATGTCCAAATCAACTTATTACAAGAAAGAAAACCTTGAGCAACTTGAGCTGAAATAACTTCATGTCTAGATTTGGGGGGCAAAGAGCCATGCACCCTGTCATTTGGGCACCTAAGGCCAAGTGTTAACTGCAGCACAAAATGCCCACACAAAGTGCAGGCACCAAACTGAGCAAATTCTGTACCAAAACCCAAGCAAAGTGACAAACTCAGAGCCAAACTTAAACTTACTGGAGGCTCTCCTAATTAACCCCATCTTGCATTTCAGAAATGTCAGAAAACAAAAATCCCTAGTTTGACACATGCCTAGGGTGATACCAACTGTGAGGCACAAAAGGCACTAGAGCTGGCTCTCACCAGTTAGGTAAGAGCATGGCTTTGGCTAGAAGAGAGGAGGACCACTGGATAAACTGGCTTCCTGGAGGAACAGACTCCATATACTAAAGTGAAATCAGTGGAAGCCCAGAAATGAACATTTTTTCCAGATAGACCACTGTAGTCCCTATGAAGAAACTGTGTGACAATAAAATGAATTGCTTGCCCAAAGGGTGCTATTGCTTGCTCCACCCTTGCAGCACATTTGAATTTTCTTCACACTCAGACAAAAGCATGTCTTCCATTACCTAGTACTTTTGATATTTGACTTTGAAATTACTGGCAAAGAAGGCAATAGCTGTTCCAGATCTTAGGAAAGTCTACTTACTTATAAAAAGCTCCAAGAGCAGATTACACACTAAGAGGAGAGAAAGCTAAATATAAAACTCTTGCTGTATTCAGAAACATATTCGATGAAGTTAACAAGAGCTTGTTTATTTCTCAGCTTCTTCACATGACATTTTAACTTTCTCTAGACAAGCATTTAGTAGCTATTATCCATCATAATTTGCGATAATTCCAAAGAAGCGCTATCTCTGTTACATAATAGCATCCTTAAGCACATTTCAGCCTTGCAAAAACATTCCCTGGCAATAGCAGGCCACTTCCCAAACCAGAAGAGCCTTTCAGAGAGCTGGGGGAAAGTTCATTCAGACAGACAGTAAACAGAAGGCAGCCTGGCACCTCCAACTCACCCCCACCAGCGAGAGGGAAGCAGGACACAGAGCTTTGCATTTGTTGCTAGCAGATTTAAAATACTGTTAAGCTTGATATCTGAATAGATTATCCCCAGAAACATAAAATTCCTGCATGCAAGAGGCATTCTCAAAACAAATATAACAGGGCAGCACTCCAGCGCTCCTCTTCAGGCAGATGAAAACTGACCTAGATCTTCTGAATATAATTAGTTCTGTTTATAAATGGAAACTAACTTTGACATTTAACTGATGTTTTCTTGAGATTCCTACAGCAAAACCAGAAGACGTAGAATCAAATGTTCTAGCAATGTTAATGAAAGGTGAGTCTCCATTTCCCACAGTGCTCTGGAAATGACAGTTTCTTAATGAGGACTTTTTCCTGCATGACCTATCTGCCACTCTTTGATCTTTCCTTGAAACTGATTAGATCCAAAGAAAAACCCCAAAATTAACTCAGGACAAAAAAGAAAACATAAAAACCACCACCAAGAAAACCCCAAATACCTTTCACCAGTAGAAGTGTTTGTGACTTTGCCACACAGTGCTTGGACAAGGAGCAAGAGAAAAACTGGTGATAAACAAATTCCTTCTGAGCAGGACACTGCTCCTGTGGAGATCTCCACTACACAAGTGGGGATTCCTCTAGAATGAGATGTTCAAAAATACCTTTATGGAATAGAAATCCACTGATGTGTAAATGCTGTATGGGATGTTTCAAAAACAAAACCCAGCTCTCACACCATGACAGACTGGTTGAGGTTGGAAGGGTCTTCCAGAGGGCATCTGATCCAATGCCCCTGCACAGACACTCATGCAAGTACAGAGTGCAAAGGGAAAGCAATTATTTGGGAGAGAAAGGGAAAATTCCATATGATTAATGATAGAATTATTAGAAACTAGCAACAATGAGATCAAGATCTGAAAAGTGGTATTTTAATGCATATTCACACTTAAGCCCTACTGTTGTTCAGAACTTCACTTTTTTCATCCTTTCTGCTTTTCTGTCTTTTTTACCTTCAATCACCAGGAATATTACCTGTAGCTTACACTTGCAAATCCCTTCCATGTTTCCTGACACCTCTACTATAGAGATTCACAGCAATCCAGAATTCCAATTGCTCTCTAAGGATGAATTTTCTTGTGTACCTGGTGTTTATTACCATGATCAACGTTTCTCAGCAAGAACTGAATGGCTGTAAATTGGTATTATTTCACTCTATGCAAGTTTTAATAGATGACACAACAGACACAGAAATCCTTCATTACCAGTCCAACAATTAAAATACAGGATTTTCCCCTGTAAATGAATCCCAGTACATTCCTTCTGCCTCATTCCCACCTAGAACATGAACAAAACTTCTTCATTACATTAAAGCTTTAGCTTAGTAATATCTTCCTTCCTGGTTGAGACTTTACTTTTAAAACTGTTTATATTAACATGGCTTAGATAGTATCGGGTTACTTTTTAATAAAAACAGATACTTTAGGAATCCTAAAGTAAAGCAACTGAAGCAAAATGATCAAGATGTTAAGCAGGTAGGAACTGGAAAAGAGTTTTCTAAAAGGTAAAGTTACTCAAAATCAGAATAGGACTAAACATGTAAAAGGTAAGTTGAAACTATCAGTCAAACTATTGTTTTCCTACATCATGTTACCCATAGTTATAAAAATTGCCTGGTGATGAATCACTTGGAACTATTTTTAAATGCATCTACGCAAATGATATTTATAGTTTATGCCAGCTTATCTGTTCTGCATGGTTTTCATGTTAGCACCTTTTTAAAGGGTGACAGGAACCGCCCAGCAGAGCAGACAGGCCCACCTTGCCCCATGCTCCCCTCGCAGGCTCTGGTGGAAGGAAACATCTTCCTTCCCTCCAGCATCAGAGCAGAGGCACAGGGATTCCAGAGCTTACCTCCAGCACCTGCAGATGATTCTCCAGGCAGTATCCCTGTTGCAGTGGTGCTTAGACCAGCCAACCTCTACACAAACCTTTGACAGAGGCTGCATCTGTCCTGAAGGGCTAACATTGTAAATACCAGACTGTTCCACCGAGTGCACTGGGATTTCACACTGGAGATGTACATCCACATCAAGCACGCTCACCTGTACCCATACAGCCCAGTACACAGGATCCTGCAGTTGCTTTGCTACAGGTAAGGGTGATCAAGCCCAGAAGGATAACATCCCATCACTGGACATCCTTAGTCCAACCATCCTATCATACTCCTCTCAGCCCTGAGATGCCTTTCCCAACCAGGAATTCCCTTCTCCTGCCCAAACACCTCTGCACATTTCTATTATCTGTTAGCAGATTATTTTTTCGTTAGGCTTTGAGAAGATACAACCAAAGTCGAGTATGTAGAATTAATGGGGAGAATCATGTACATACTTTAATACCTTCTTAATTCACTTATTATTTGACCATTATTGCACAAAACAGCTGCACAGACCATTCTGAAAGGTTACAACTAATTTGGAAGCAATGAAAACAACTGTTAATGATGCTTGCAGCTTTGGAAGACCATCTTCTCTTAGAGGCATGGGCATGTTATTTATTTATTTAACAATTCTGTTTCTGAAACAAAAAAGAACTTTCTCAGGATTCTCAAGACAAGGATGATCCAGGCTGCATGGCTGATTGGCAAAGATGGCATTCTAAGAGATTCTGTTTAAGTGCTGGTGACAAAACACAACCATAAGGCTGCAAGAAGGAAGAAAGTTCCCTAAAGTAGAGAAACCACGGGGCCTATACTTAAAATGTTGCAAGACATTTGTCTTTACAAGAGCTGAGGTCATATCAGGGCTATGTGACAGTGGTGGTGAACACTTGCTGATTCTGCACAGAAAAGCAGCATCTGTGCCTGGACCAGGGCAGGGAGGGAGCCCGCGAGGGTGGATTGCGAAGGAGCTCACCCAGCGCCCCCAGAGACTCTGCCCTCTGCCACGGTGACCTCAGTTGGGCTCTCCCAGCAGCCAAAGGACCTGGGCTCTGGGGAGCATGGAAGAATAGACAGATGGTGGGATCATCTAACGGACAACCACCTTTCAGTGGTGACATGTTTCAGGTTTATCCCATGGAAAAAATGTTTCTTTAAAATACAAAAAAAAAAAAAATCCAAGCCCCTTGCTTTTTTGTCTCTTGAAAGAGGGTGACATGTCCACAGGCACTGCAGCACTGTGGAGGTCAGCTCCCTGCTCCATCGTAAATCGGTCTCATTATTTACCAGCTTAGCAATCCTCACCTGGAATAGACGCACTTCTTGAGCTCCAGGAAACTTGTGCTGCTTATGCTAAGTACATATTGTACACCAGGAACAAAGTGCGTCAGCCAGGTATTTCACAGGTGTAACAAATTTGGACCTGAACTTTAACCGGCTGCCAAGCTCCTTGGCTCTGTCCAATTCTTTATCTGCATATGAAGCTGACTCTAGTTTGTTTTCATTTTTTTCTCCCTTCTAATGAGAGTCACTTGACTCTCATTAAGATACCTAATTTATACTCCAAAGTCTAATTCATGAGCCATATGCTTTTCCACAAGCAAAAAGATATAATATTGACAGGTTAGGTGCAGCCTAGTCAACACAGTAATCATAATCTGGAGTGTTATACTGAAAATAAATCGGTGGGAAGGTTTTGTTAAAGCTGCGTAGTATGTTGAGTAACTTTGCAATTCACACACCTTGCAGAATTTACAATCACTATTAATAATTTCATAAAATATTTTTGGGACTACTTCACTTATGTCATTTCAAAAAGTACCTGTTCAGGTTTTAGCTGATTTAGGTACATGCATGCATGCAAATATTTTCACAACACACACAAGTGTTGAAATATGTTGTAATTAAAACCACACACAAAAGAGACACAGCTCCCTTCAGTTAATTTCCCTAGCACTGAACAAAATTACATTATTCAAGCAGACCGCATGTCCCTTTGCAAAGTTACAAGATAGAATCAATTCAGGCAAAAAAAATTGCGCCCTTTAGCATAAAATTATAGTAAGAATCATAAAAAAATAAATCTCTAGAAGATTCACATCTCTGGAAAAGAAGTATTTTCATCACAGGGAAAATAATAAGCTTTCAAATAATTAAAATTATCTCAAGAACTGTGCAGTGACCATACCTGGGAAGCATCTTTGTCCCCCGAGCAGTTCCAGTTTTCAAAATCCCTATAAACTCCTGTTGTGCCTGGCTGCCAACTCAGGTTAATAATAGCAATGAGCCATATTCATCCAAAACCACAAGACTGTCAGGTGACATATCAAGAGGTCTGAATTTAACTCAAACAAAAGACTCTCCATGCTGCAATGCAAAAGCCTTAATCCTAGCAACAGGAGCACAGAAACCACCTTAAGGACAGCAGCGTCGGGGTTTGCACCAGGCTGCGTTTGCGCTGCCCCGGAGTTTCATAACCCAAATCCTGCCCCACAATTCTGCACAGCCTGGGATTTCTGCTCGAGGAAAGAGCGCCCGTCTTCTCCGGTCCTTCGTCTCTTCCAGGGTTTGCTGCAGAGAAGATCAGTGTAATTCACGGGGAAGCCAAGCGCTGCCCTGGCAGTGCCATCCATCCGCCTCGTGTCCGCCAGCGCACTCTCGGCTCCGTCTCATGATCAGTCCCGGGGCACCCGCGGCCGCCGTCCGGCACCTCCGAGCCGCGGCCGCCGGGAGCTCAGCCGGCTCGGCTCGGAACGGGGGGGCGAAGCACGGCGGCCTCCTCGCAGCCGGCAGCCCCTGCCCTCACATTCCTGGGAGCGGCGGGATGCTCTGGGCGCAGCCCGGGCGCGCGGGTGGCCGAGCCCGCGCTGACAGCCATCATGTGACACAGCTGTCACCGCGGGCCACCTGCGGCCGCCAGCCCCGGCAACACCCCGCGCTCCAGCCCGCCCTCACACCGCGGCTTCGGAGCGCTCCTGCAGGCAGGGGCTCGGCGGGGAAGGGCAACGAGAAGCCCCCGGCCGCCCCCGCTCGCTGCCGCCTCTGCGGCGCGACTCCCGCATCCCGCCCGGTCCCGCTCCCCCTCCCGTGCACGAACAAAGAGCGCACTGTGCGCTCGGCGAGGGCTCATTAATATTACACGGGAAGAAGCGGCGATATGCAAGACAATTGGATGGCCGTAGACGGGGGAAAAGAATTAAATACGCAAAATAATGCGCTCGAAGAAAACCCGACCAAGCCGGGTGGCTGTAAACAAGGTTTCCTGATTGTGCTTCGGCGGTAGCCCGGGTCATGCTAGGAAGGGTACCCAGACATCACAAGAGCAAAGCGCGTTTTAACAAACATTCAATAGCAAAGAACTATTTAAGAAACTTTTATCTCTAAACTGTGGTGGAGGAATGAGACGGATAGAGAAGGGAAGGAGGAATTGGGCATTCAGAAATCCAATGCACATTAAAAGCCATCGATATAGTCTTGTCACAGGCATGGGTGGGGCTAATCATTCATACTGTACTCATAATTCTGTATGATCTTCGGATAAAACTCAAGTAATACATGAAGGCAGATGGCTACAGCATCAAAGTTCCTACTTTATTTTTTCCCAGTATCTGAAAACCTACAGGTTTTCCCAATATTTTAAATATATAAGCAGCAAAAATAGATTTATCATCAGGATCTCCTGCTCCACTGCATCCCACAGCCTAATGCTATCAATGGTTCTCCTGTATCACAGAGTGGGTGAACTGGTGCTACACATCTCATGGGTTAAATTCAGGGGGAAATCTTTAATCTCTTGCCACCACAACGGTTTTGTTGCAGTTTTATAGGATGGCAATATTTTTATACTTGGTGCTGGACACACAAAAGCAGCAAAACTAAAGAGAGGTAAAACCATTATCTTTTGTTACCATGCTTTACAGGAAGTTTCTCATTTAGAAATTAAGAATTGAGGCCCTGATGCAGCAAACACATACCTTACAGACTTGGCTTTTCATATATGACCAGTGCCAGGGAACACAATGGAATAACTCACATGAGCAAAACTGGGCATGTGCTGGTTACAGGACCCATGCCTTAAGCCCAAATCTTGCCTTTAAAGCTTAAAATGCCAAGCTTTAAGAGATAAAAGCAGTAACATCTGAATACTCCTACCTGCCTTCTTGATCTAGCAAAGGAATGTGCAGTGCACAGTAACTTCATTTACCTGTGTGGCAAAGGCATCACTCTCTAAAGGTTATTGATGTCAAAAGTGACCTTTTTTTCTTACACACGCAATGCTGAGAAGTGCCATGTATTATGTAAACATTTATTTACAGGAGTAACATCTAAGGTTTCCATTTCACCTCAGAGTAACCCGATGCATATTAAAAGAAGTGCTTTGAAAGCTGACCCAGCCTCCATCCAATAACTGACCAGGAAAAAATATTGGAAGGAATTTCTCTGCAAATAGAGACAGACTCAAATTGTACAGAGACTAAACAGTGCTTTAGCCAGATCAGTGAATATTGCTTGAGGAAAGAATTCAGATATTCAATGTTTGTTTATACACCACTCCCATATCCAAGAAAACACTGGAGCATCTTTAACATGAGATATGCTCTATCCTCTTCTTTAGGTGTATATCTAGGCCTCTCTTTAAAAGGGTGAAAGCTTTCCTTTTTTGTGTGTCTAAAATTTGAGCTTGAAAAACAAAGCTGGTAATATTACCCTGCTTCAGAAAAAAATTTAAAAAAAATAAAGTTATCAAAATCTCCTGCCATAAGCCATCACCTGCCAGGGAGATATTTCAGTATCCATGCACATCCACCCAGCTGCAGATGGGAAAAGATGTAGGTGATGGTGTTCAACCACATTCAGCAGCCCAGAGCCCAATGGGCCCTCTGTAGACCCCAACTGGGGTTGGGCCATGTTCTTAAACAGACAGAAGACAAAACAACCCTCAAAACTAAACAGCACCAAAAATAATCACTTTCTTCACTCTATCCAAAGGCATTTCTGAAAACACTTAAAACTACTACAAAGGCTCATATGCACCTTTTGGGTATAAATCATCTGATTTTAAACCAAGCAGACAACAAAGTTTGTTCCAACCACAGGCTAAAAGAGTAATGAAATGATTAATTTTTGGTCTTCACTGCCTTAACAAGTTTTTTCAGTCTTTCTTCTGGAGGAAGGTTTCCCTCACATGTGTTGTAAACGCACACAACAAAGAGCCAGTGAGTGAGCCAAGAAATGTTTATTGCTTAGTAATGCACGAAGGTAGGAGCTGGAAGCCACACTAGACGAAAAGAGAGAAAACCAATTAGGATTTCATTTGAAATCTGACTAGAAATACTTGGATACCATTTCTTTACAAAATCCTAATAGTAGGATTACCACTGACCTAGACTTCTAAAAAAATGTGCTCTCTGTGCATTTTTGTGTCCCTGAAAAAGAAAAAAAAGTTCCTCATTGCTGGAGAGGAAGAATGGAGATGTTAAAGCATGAACCTTCCATATATACCTGGAGCACATACACAAACCTGCACACACAAACATAAGCCAGCCAAAGGTCAGCAAGAGCCCAGCCCAAACAATGAGAAAGACCACTGCAAACAGCCCTCAGGAGTTTCAGAACCTGGACCCTCTATTTTTTTAAGAAAACCATATTGTTAAATGCTGAAAAAACTACCTCTGATATGAGATTTTTTTAAAAAAAATCGACAAGTTTATCAGCCCTCCATACACAGGATTCTCACTACCAGCACAAGGTCTCATGACTGGAATAAACTGTCTCTACCAGCATTGTAAAGGAGCATCAGCAACTACAAACCTGCCTATAAGCATTCTTGCAGGGTAGGACATGAAACAATTACCTCTCTTTTAAGAAAGTGGAGACCTCAGCAGATTGACTATCCACTGTTGTAATTTTTCACGTCATGACAAAAATGCTGAATAAAAATAACTATCAAAGTAAAAATCTGATGCATGGTTAGGCTTCTGAAACATTGGTGTTCATTTTGTATCACATTTCCAATCACAATCTACTATAAGACACCAAACAAACCTCCATAATACCAACTGGTACTGCAAGACAACAGGGCATTTTCCCCCTGACAAACAGTTATTTTATTGTGCACACTCGGGTGTGCAGAGCAGACTCTTCTGCTGTAGCTATTAAAAAAAAAAAAAAAAAGTGTAAATAGCTCAGTATTGTGTTCGTTTAACGAAAAGTTGGGAAGAAAAAGGTTCCAATACAAATTGCTTTTGATGAACATAGTTGGAAACAGCATAGTTGTTGGAAATAAAGACTCTTCTAAAATCACCCAGAATTATGTAATGCAGCAGAGGAGGGTTGTGGGGGGCACTCTGTGTTCCCTCCTTTATGCTGTGGAGTTCTGGAGATGTTATGATAGGTTCAACAATCTTTAAATCCACACACAAAACTAACTTGACAAAACAAAATCAAGCCCACAAGCTTGGATTTATCTACTGCAAAGTTTGCTTAGGGAACTTAATGGTGAATTGATGCTTTTTATTTTGGAAACTGTGAATATCAGTAGATGAGACAATGAAACGACAAATGAGAGTCAAAGTTGACTGCAAGACCTCTCTTGTTGTGAAAATGAAGACATCTTAGAGGAATCACTAAGGCTCCACTATTGTTATCAACCCTAATATCAATAATAATAATAAACCCTTGAAATATTCCTGATGGAATAAGGGTACTTTGGGTGAATACTAGTAACATTTTAATTTTTTTAATAGACAAATATTGAATTCCCTGTATTTATCTTCAGCTTAGAGTATCTTTTATTTTCAGGCACTTCCCAGAAACCATAAGGACTATGGCAATTTTATTCTTTTTGCACCACAGAAAACTGAGATTTTCACTATATTACTTTAAGAGACCTAAAAAGAAAAGCTGCAAGGTGCATAACCGAACTGCTGGTGTGTTCTAGCTATGCCTGACATGTCAGCTGATTCTTGCACCAAGCAAATACATCTAAATAAGATTTCTTTAAAATCAGACATATATCTAAAAATAAGTACATTTTTAAAGGCTAAAAGACTAGACTGGAAACAGCTGCAATTTTTTTACGTCATACTTTTTAACCTGTGAGCTGTACCAGGGTGGGTGATGCTGTGCCCAGGGTGCCAGGAGACAGTGCATCCCTGCCAGAGCATCTGCCCAGACCCTGCTTTTTCCACCTTGAAACCTTCTGGCCTGGCTGCAGGCAGCCAGGATACCTCCAGCCTGGAAATGCCACTCCATGGAGTGCCCAAACCACCGGTACCTCCAGTGCCAGCACACGACAACCACAAAACCTCCAGCTGCAGACACTGGCACCTGCTGCACAGCCCTGCGTGAGACCCAGGAGCCTCTGCAGTGTCAGGGTGCAGGGAGACATCTGCTTATGCTGATTAAAACATCCTGTAATACTTGTTTTGTGAGTTTTATTAGGGGAAAAAATAAGGCCTTGGTGGTGAAAGTCATCCGGCGCAGGCAAGGCAGCATGGGGCTTGGAGCATTCCTTGGCTTTAGGCCACAGTCCTGTAATTGATTAAGATGGCTGCACTTGTGACCGAGTGATAATTGAGAGCCTAATAAATCTCCACACAAGTATTTGTCACTCGAGATGGAAAGCAATTGTTATGGACCTTCACAATGAGCTACAAGTGGTAAAATTACAGCTAATATTAAAAATACTAAGAAAGCCCACAGATCACTCCCAAATTCCTTGCTCAATGTTTACATTCTCAATTAAATTTCCAGAAGTGTTAAAAGCACAAGGCTTTCAGCTAAATCATCCCCAGCATTAATTCATATCATTCAAATTCCTCAAGATTATGTTGAGAACTCCCTGGTCTTCCTTCTCCCTATCCCAGATCTCGTTTATCTGCATAGGCAGCATTGCTTTAGCTGAGGTCTACGTGCTATTCTTTTCTCTGGGAAAAAAAAAAAAAAAAAAAAAAAAAAAAAAAAAGGAAGAAAAAAAAAAAAAAAGGCAGCGCTGCAGCTGTTCAGGGCTCCTTGGAAAAGGAGGAAAACAGAGGTAAGTAGTTATTCTCCAAAGATTCACAGGGATCAGTGCCTGAACAGCATTTTACTCTGTCCCTCATGTGACTGTTTAATTAGGTGTTGATTCACTCAGTCATGAGACACAAGGAAACAGGGCTGCAAGCCTCAACGTCAAAGTAATGCCTGTTCTGCCAGTTTCTGTATTAGCAAAGCACAAAGGGGACATCCAGTTCTGAGAAGCAAAACCTGTGTTTTCTTGCCCATAAACCAATCCATCACATCATTTCAACCTTTCCATACAAATTATTTCAGAGAAAGATGCTGAATTCCCTGACTATTCTCACCTATAAGAGCCAGGACCAGTGCAAGTGTCCATGGGATGAGCTCCCTGGCCAGGCTCTGAATTCCTGAGAGCAGAGTATCCCCTTTCATCTGGTAATCCAGGTCCAAGCTGCTTCAGGATATCAGGCATTCTTCTGGAGTTTGTTTGTTTGCTTTTGGAAAAAGAATACAAGCTATTTTTCCGTGGCTTTATTCCTGTTGTTAAGCTAATTTTTTGGCCTCCTAAGCACCAAAAAGCTTTTCTGTTATGGGGTCTGGTTCCCATAGCAACAGGCTTTAAAAATATCAAAGAAATTTTCAGGACATGGTAAACCAATTTCACAAACTCTGTATGTTTGTAATAGGAAAAGTGGCAGACACTTCTTTATATGTACTCAGTTCAAACAAGGTTTGACGTAGGGATAATCCCAAGATGCTGCTCTCAGCCCAAAGCCTGGGGTTGTAGAGGACTACAGGGAACTTTAGCTTGCTATGTTACCAGGTCACTTATCAAGACAGTCACATAGAATTAATAGATGATGATCATTTTTTCAATGAAGGTGACGTTTAGGCTCAGTATGTCACTGAAACACATTAAATACCAAAAGCTTTTTTCCTGAAGAATAAAACCCCCTAAGCCTTTGATTTTAAACATTATGCGCTTGTAGTCTCACCCTCCTCATTTGGGCTCATTTTACCACTTATTTAAAACACATGCCTAGTGCTAAGCACATCAGCAGGTTCATTGGGAGCAGTCAAACTACTTACACACTTACAGCACATGCCTAAGCACAGTGCTGGCTCAATCTTATTGCCCCCATCAGCTTTCACCAAAATCCCATCTCAGTTACACAGGAACAACTGCAAACTAAAGACAGAGGGTGATTTTACAAGCAAGTATAACAAATCCATATTTATGGAATGAAATCCCAGCCTGCCCTATCTGTATGTGATGCTCATTAATATCAACATCCCACAAGTCCTAATGATAGATACTCTCCATGAATCAACAACTGCCTGACACCAGTGTTGGTCACTTGCCATCTAAGTATCCTCCAACAGTTTCAAATGTCTGATGTGGCTAAATTCTGCAATCTTTCTGCACACAGAGTAGTTACCTGCTGCCATAAGCCCAGAAGAGTTTAACCCATCCCTTTAGACAACCCACAGAACCCCTAACTGTAAAGTATACTGCATTTCAAGACTATTGCCAGGCTCTGAACCAGAAACAATTAGAAATTATTTCATAGGTCCACCAAATAACACTAACAAATATCTAGGTGGACTGATCTATCCTACAGCTGCTTTTCAGGAGGGAAGACTTTTCTAACTTGGCTCCAACCCATGCACTGAACATCCCTCCCTTACTGGCTCTACGAGTCAAACAGGCCTCTACTTAACTTGCAGAAGGGATGAGATCTTGATTTGTGCAGATACTGCAAGAGCCCCAAGACTGCTTAATTCTCCAAGGCAAGAATCATGCTGCTCAACTGTTTTCCAAATTAAGCATGTAAAGGTGACCTGAAACTATTTCAGGTAGATTTATATAGAGCAGAGACTAAAGACATTGGTTGACTTCACTTTTATGTAACTCATAAGGACAAATAAAAATCAGATGCTTGAACAAGCCACAACTTCATTAGAATTGGAAAAAAAATTACAGACTATCAGAATATTGGAGCAGTCTGGCACCTTCAATCAAATGCACCTTAACTGTGAGGTCCCAAATGCTTTGGTTCCCCATAGCAGAAGAACATGCAAAAATGCATTTAGCTATCAGCTAAGGCCTGCTCAACCTTTAAACCAAGCTTAACAAAGTTCTCTACTGAGTTTGCTCTATTGTGCTTTGCTCACTGCCACAAGGAGCTCTGTACCCTGAGGCTTTCTGCCATAGCCTTCAGTTTTCTAAGTATCATTACATGCTCATGGTTTTGGGTTTCCAAGAATGGTAGGAATGGAAAATACAGTGTAGGACTGGCCACTGCCCAAGCTCTTCAATGCAACTATGCATCTAGAGGGTTTTTCCACAGCAGAAAGACTGAACTGGTCAAGTATTACTGAGAACCCCACATGACAGATACAGAATCACAGAACCACTACATTGGAAGAGATCATCGAGTCCAGCCCAGCCCTAAACACCTCAACTAAACCATGGCACCCAGTGCCACATCCAGTCTTTCTTTAAACACATCCAGGGATGGTGACTCCACCACCTCCCCAGGCAGACCATTCCAGTACTTTATCACTCTTTCTATAAAAACTTTTTCTTAATATCCAACCAATATTTTCTTGGGTGCAGCTTGAGACTGTGTCCTCTCATTCTGTCAGTTCCTGCCTGGAGAAAGAGACCAACCCCCACCTGCCCACAGCCACCTTTCAGGGAGTTGCAGAGAGTGATAAGGTCACCCCTGAGGCTCCTTTTCTCCAGGCTGAACACCCCCAGCTCCCTCAGTCGTTCCTCACAGGGTTTGTGCTCCCAGCCCCTCTCCAG
>VZUI01037641.1:40531-52572 GCA_013401135.1 Cettia cetti | reverse complement strand
TTTTCCTTTTTCTTTTCATTAAATAGTCTTTCTAGTCTAGAGCCTCTCACTTCGTTTTCTTTCAAACCACAACAACACTGAAGGGCTGAGATGTCACAGTGAGACCCTGGTGTCCCCTCAAGGCAATGCCAGAGGTGAACATTTCACTCCTTAATGTCCCCCTTGTTGTAGCTCCTGATTTATTTTTACTCTCAGAGCTTTATTAATGCTGTTGACTCTCCTGTGCTTAGTACCTGCCCCTCCACAGTAATTAAGCATTAGTTAATATCTGCTCATTGAAAACCATAAGAGAGCTTTATTATCGGGCAGGAAAAGGCTTCATTGATTTAGAAGACAGTTCAGGTGGTAATTTCCATGCCACCTTAAAAATCACTGCAAAGTGATCTCTAGAAGGTAATAAACAAGATGCAAAATCACCATGATAACATAAATCACCTTGAACTCATTTGATAAGGACTGTGCCATGGATCCATCCAAGGGAATTGCTTTGTAATGCAGTATCAATGTCCCATTATTTTAAAGTGCTAGTGAAGTTATAGGGAAAATGGGATTCTTTAGAGGATATGTGGGATTTTATTAAGCTCTTGTGTGTGGAGAGGAATGGGAGTGCAAGGGTGGATATAGCAGTGATGACACCTGCCAAGGGTGATCAGTTTGTCCTTCCAAATCTCTGTGCCCTGAGTCCCCCCATACGACAGCCTGTGTTTAAAACCAGGGCAGGAGAAGCTGAACCAGAGAAAATCATCCTGGACAACAATGTTCTGGCTGCAGAGCCCAGCAGTGACAGGGAAAGGCCTGTGGAAGTGCCTCCTTTCCTGCTGCCTGCCTTGGGTGCTCACAGTGCAGCCCCAGCTCCCGGGATGTCATGAGGAGTTAGGAGCAGAGCAGATGGATTAGGGCCCTTCTGGCTGGCATGCCATGAATTATGTGTTAGCTCTACATCCAGCCATCCATTGGAGATTTACCAGCTGCTTTTTGCCTAAATATTTGCTTAAAACCCTTGGCATATTTCATTCCATAGATTATTTTTTCCTACCAGTTATGAATCAGGGCTAAAAGCGTTTTAGAAAGAAAACACATTTTGCTGAAGTCAGATATTGCATTCAGTCAAAATCCATGAGAAATGTAAGACCAATTGGAAATATGAAGGGAGTTGTTCCAAATTTTGACTGGGACCAGTGACTGGGACAGAGTCAGCTGGGACAGATGTAGACAGAGTAGAGATGAGCTCATTTCTGCAGTTTTCAGGCTCTTCTACTGCAGCCCAATCAGTAAGGAATTTTGAATTATCATTTTTATTTTCATTGTGTAATTTTTCCTTCTCAGTGGTCTAAGCTATTTTTTCTGCCATTCCTCCACATAGATTTAGTAAATTTTGCTGTCAGTCTGGGAACCCTTCTCCAGCAGGACTGGAGCTCTCAGCTGTTGCCCATCTTTCCTTGACAAGGGTCTGTTGAAGGCAGTTATATTGACCCAAATTGTAGTTGGAATCACTGTAATCAGGGACATGGGAAGACTGCTCCGTTTTATATGTCTATTTAATTTTGTTTCTGTTATAAAGTCAAAATTTCAAACTTGCACTGAAGTTCTTAATTCTGCCCAGCAGTGGCAAACAAAAACCTGTGCATCTGTCTCAACTCCCCTTGGAAATTTCTGAACAGAGCAAAGTTTGTAACAACATTTAGTTTAATCTGATTTTCAATTTTTTCATGATAATTAGATGAGTAAATAAAAGTTTTTCTTTTTAGTACAGCCTGAATTTTTATGCCATTCCTGCAGAATGAAAAGAAATGGAGATAACTCAGAGAAACTCCAAATTCCCAATAAAAACTTCCAGAACCTGCATCCAAAATCAGGACTGATTTCCAGACTCAGTGAAGAACCAGGCTTTCCTCTCATGTAAGTCAACACAACTATCAGGCAAGAGACCTGTATGAATTAATTTGTGGAGAAATGCCAATCCTCCTGAAGTAAGGGAACTGGTACCAGCATGTGCTGCAGGAGCTTTCCCAACTCAAACCAGCTGCAAATCTGCTCTAAGTGTGTTTTGGTGGTGGTTTTTTTTGGTTTTTTTTTTTTTTTTTTTTTTTTTTTTTTTTTTTCCTTACGGGTCCTTAATCCACTGGGTTAAAGCTTTACAGTGAACAGAGTATTGAGCAGGACAGACCAGCACTTCAGATTGCAGCTGCTAAAGGCAGTCATCCCACTCATCCCGGTGTTTGAAATAAATCCTTACATGGGGATCTTAAAGAGCTGGACTAACTCCCCAAAGCATTAATGGGTGTTAAGTGGTGTGCTGAGATAAGAGTACATCCCATTGTTAGGAGTGACCGATAGAGCTCAGGGGTCAAGTGAAATTGGGCTTATCTGCTGGCAATTCAGCCTTTTTTCTTCCTGTGTTTGCTGTCTAGAATTTTCTTCTGGGGGAGGAAAAGAAAAAAAAAGGAAAAGGAAAAGTGTAAAGCAGCTCATATTTTAATCAGGAGTCAAGCGGAAGATTCTTCAGGGCAGATGAAAGACAGACACAGCACTTTGTGTGGAAAAGCCAGGAGATGCCTTCCCTGCTTTGTGAAATCCTTGGGACCATCAAATATCCCAGGGAAGGCAGAGCTCCTTTCATGAAGGCAACAGTGCAGGAGAAATCTTTTTCCATTAAACACGAGCAAACAGAAGTCTCCTCATTACTTTCTTTAGTGCACAAGAGCTGGCACCTGTACCTGCCAACTTTTCTGGTGCCTCCTGGATGGCTGAACCTCCCAAGGATGGTGTGGTCAGTCTCTGGATGTGGCTTCATCTCTGGAAAAGCAAGGACAGAGCAGCAATCCAGAGAAAAGCTCCACTTTCCCACACCTTGCTGGACTCAAAGGGTTTTGTAGCTGTTGCCAACATATTTTGGAGTGAACTGGGTGGGATCAAGTCCCCGGCTCTGGAATGGACTCACTGTTCTTGGCACAGTAAAGTCCATTCTTGCCATCTGGGATATTGGCCCAAGATTTGATTCAAAGGTTGATGTAACCAGGGAGAAGTGACATTCTTATGCACTGGGATAGGTCACAGCACATCCATTTCATGGGGCTGGTTTCAGAGTGAGCAGTGGGAATGGTCTGGGTCTGCCTCACCCAAGGGCACCTTCAATGCCATTACAAGAGCACCTTGTCCCTGAGGTGGCATCAGAAGAAATGCCCATTAGAAACAAATATTTGTATTTTTTTGCTTTTGTGGAAAGGGATTGGCCTTTTTTTTTAAATGAGGAACTTGAAGTCACAAGTGAAACCAGCAGCTGAACCCTTTATTTTGGTTCTCATGACAAAAGCCTAAGGGGTTTTGATCACTGTGAAATGGTTCAGACTGCTGGGCTGCACACAAGCTCTTTTAAATAATCCTACCTGGTTTCCCAAGCTTTGCAGTCTTTCTGAAACCTCAATCAGCATTTATCTGTCTGGGCAAATTCCCATCCCACTGAGGTCAAGGGATGCTGTGCACCCACCTGCAGCAGTACCAAGATCTCACCTCCCTGTATTTCACTCTGTTTCCCTGCTGATCACCAAACCAGAAGTTTCCTAGATTTGTCATGACCACGGAAATTAATTTTAACACAAGTGGTCTAATTCCACACTTACCAGAGCTGAGTTTTGAGATGTAAATGCAACCCTCTGAGCTCTTGACTCTGACCCACTTTCTGTCTAGAGCACAGCAGGAAGGCAACAGCTTCATCCCTCCCTCACTGGAATCAGATGGATCCCTATAAAATATTATTAGAAGGCTAGAGCAATTCAGTGTGTTCTTTCCTGTTCATTAAAATACAATATCCATATACAGTGGCAAAGGACAGGTCTCTCCAACACAGTGTGTTAAAACAATTTAGTTTTAAATCTGAAGGAGCCCAGGATTTCCCTGCATCTGTCTAAATTCAGCAGTGAGGGAACCCTGGAGTGTTGCAAAGCTGGGAAGGGAGGCTTTTACTGAGCTATCAAGTCTGAGAGCAGGAATAAAAATGTATATATTCCTTCCTTCTGATTAATAGTTCCAGTCAACATCAGCTAACTTATTCCTATTGACAGATCTATGAAATACTTGCAGAATCAACAGCCATAAAGTGGATGGCAAAGCACTGGCACCATAAAGCCGTAACGTCCGTGTCTATTGCAATCAAGGCTTTTAAAACCTAATTACTTCTGGGTGACATCAGTCATATATTTTCATGTGAAATTACAGTGGCATGCAAGTGCCCAGCAAAATAAAAGAAAACAAATGATGTCCTATAATAACAGAGAAGTGAACTGTCATTTTTAATCTGGCATGAAAGCTCCAACTGATGAAGCTTAATACAACTTGTTAAAACACCTAACAAGTGAGGAAGTGATTAAGTATTGTCCTTTTGCCTCTGGGAAATGGGATCTGCTCTCAGCAAGCACGGAGTGACTGAGATAGCCCTTTGGAGCTGATTGAGCTGCACATAAAGTAACTTCTAATGATCTCAGTCCACTTTGAGCCATAAAGATTTAGAAGGAACAATATTTTAGAAATGATCAAGTTCCACTCTTTTTATTAGTGAGGATAAAACACCTTTGTGGAGGAAATTAAACAGAATAAATTGCTGAAGCCTTCTGCAGCTTCCCTCATTTACTGGTGTCAGAAGAGCACAGCAGACACCAGCCTGGAGCAGGAGCTCATCCACAGCAGAGGGCACTGAGGAGGGAACCTACCTTTTGCTTCCAAGGAGTTTCCAGGCTCTTTGTGTGGTAAAATCCTTCAAAACAACTCCACTCATCTGATGCTTTTAGAGAAGGGAGTGAAGATACTGACAGCTTCCAGCTCCATCACTTCACTGTGTGCCTGTGTTGTCTCCATCCCTGTGGGGAATGAGGGACTGGGGAACACCAGTGGGATTTGGGGCTGGGAGGGACAGACAAAGGCTGGATCTCTCTGCAGCCCTGGTGATGGAGGAGCATCCTTTGGAGCAGCACTCAGAGAGCTCCAGGGATGCTCTGCTCTGCTCTGCTCTCCAAATTCCTACGTTTCTGCCAAGTCACCTCCAGCACTAATCCCTCCTCAGGGACAAACCCGCTGAAGTTCCCACTTCCTGCAACAGACCATGGCAGACATGGCAACAGTTTGTGCTTCTGGCTTTTATTAAGGACACGTTTTTCAGGAGATGTTTCTTTTATGGTGCTTAAATTAAGTTTTCAAGGTTAATTGTCCAATTTGATGACTTTGGTTCAATAAATAATTCAGGGACAGTTTACGTCCTCCCATGTAAAGATGCCTACTGAGGTTACAGTCGCAGCCAGGCACTTCCTCTGATGTGCTATTAGCTAATGTGCTGGAGGTTTTTCCACTTCAGTTTGGAAGCATTTATGCTCTTTGAGAGGAAATTTGAATGGAACTGAAGTTCAGTGGAGGGGATAATAGTGAAGACAGCCAAAGTCACCAAGCTATCGATAAAGTCATTTCCAAGTCCATTGTCCAGCGATTTTCCTGTTGTCATCCACCAAACAGCAATAGCACAGCAATAATTTTAGGCCTTAATAACAACTCCAGTTCAGCAGGTCAAATTCAGAAGTCTTTACATGCTCTTTGGGGACTCATCCTAGAGCAGCTAACTCAGACAAACCTTTTCTCTGAGGCTCTGAATCTGTGAGATTCTGAGCTGAGAGAGGTGCCATTAGAAAATTCCCTGCTAAACTGCTGTGTGGGATAGATGAAGTTGATTCTCTTAGTCACATTTTTATAGCTCTCTTGCAAACCATCTACAAGACTGGTTTTCCTATTGGCTGTGTATAATGGGATCATAACCCTGCTGGGAGCCCCAGGTATCAATACAAAAAACCCCCTATAAATCATAAATATTCCTGTGGTGTGTTAGTGTGAGTTCCAGGGCTGGAAAGTCCCAAGGGAGGATTGCTAGGAATGGTGTTTGCTCCTACCCCAGGGAACTGACAAAAGAGAGGAATACTGCTTCTGTTACCAACATTGGAGGAGTCTTAGGGGACCAATCAGTTAATATCCCTGCCATGCTACCAATAAATAAAGCAAAAGATTCGCAGTGCTTACTAAATACCATCCTCTCCCTGTTAGTCAAACTCCACGGTGAGTTAGCAGCCTCAGATTTTCAGCAAATCCACATCCCCAGTGCCTCTAGGTGCTTGGCAATCTCCAAACCCATTGTCCCCCTCCAGCACCAGTGCAGGGTTGTGGCACCACACTCCCCAAAGTGTCAGTGGGTCACGGAGGATTCAGGTGAGAGCTGGAGCCGGAGCAGCCCTGCTGCTGACACTGCAATGCAGCTCCAATGCAGAGCTCCTGGCAGAGGGACATTGATTCAATGGTACAGTTGCTGTCCTTTAAGCAAAGGTC
Organism: Cettia cetti; assembly: GCA_013401135.1. Lineage (NCBI taxonomy): Eukaryota > Metazoa > Chordata > Aves > Passeriformes > Sylviidae > Cettia > Cettia cetti. The sequence goes on along the minus strand of VZUI01037641.1, from coordinate 46,215 downwards.
ACATTGCAGGGCTGGCTCTGCCTGCGTGTACCCGGAGAGGATGGCTGGACCAGGAATTGGAGTTAGAGCGAGGTGCTGTGCCTGGTGTTGGTGCCAGGGCTGGGGATAAGTGCTGGGATGGAGCCCGTGGTCCATTCACCCTGTGCTGAGGATGCAGAGCTCTCCCAGGGTACAGAGGGCACAGCTATGCCCTCACTCTGTGAGGACTGGGGGCTCAGCACAGCAAAACCTGGTACCTAGAGGATGCTATTTCCACAGCTGTCTGGTTACCCCACCACTTATTTTTGTACTCATGGAGTAAAAATATAATCTGAATTTCGCCTGCTAGAGCAAATTGTGGCTACAAATATTCTCACTTAAAAAAAAAAAAAAAAAGCAGTTATTGGCAACCTGGCTCAGAGCTGAGCAGGGCTTGCAGAGCAGCAGACTGTGAGGTTTGTTACCGGCAATGTATTCAGAAGGCATCTGATCAAAGCCATAAAAGGGGAAAAAAAATCATCAAGGCAACATTGTAAAAGATGATAGTTGTTAAATCTAATTTCAATACTCTGTGTGCATAACCTCTAACTCGGAGGCATCTAAGCATTCCAGACATGGCCGGTGCATTGTAATTTTTGCATCGTTTCACATTACTCACAAGGTGCATTAGATGGACACTGAAGGATGAATTATTCTTTTCAGCAAAACATTTTTGTGGAGTAAGTAAATTTATCTTGCGGGGAGAGTAAAAGGAAGAAATATGGCATTAAAATGTGCAGATCTGAGTTGAACACATCTCTCTTTTACAGGGAAACCATGATTTAAGTGCACTCTATTACTAATGTTTAATAAAAGCCATAATTCAGAATGTCAGGCTGAGGCTGTGTGCATTGAAACCATGATTTGGGGAAAAAATGACACGGCCATTTTTCAGTACAGTAGCTCTTCTTTAAGCCATTTGTCTGCAGGCCTAAATTAGCTTTGAACTGTACTTTATCTTTCCTAAAAAAGGCATTGATACAGCGATTATGCTTTATCAATTAATTTTACACACAGCCCTGGAGAGGACAGAGGTTCTTGGGGCTGGGTGCCTGTCACCTCCAGGGTCACATTACCTGCATCCTGCACTTCAAGGGACCTTGGGGCAGTCTGTGAGTGCACAGGCTGAGCCTCCACCTTTCTGTGAGATACTGTCCCCAAATATTTGCTGTTCAGTGGGTGTCTCCCCATGTTCCCAAGGCGGAGACCTCCTGTGCTGTCTGCAGAGTTGGCAGCAGGCTGTCCATTGCTCCATCAGTGCTGGCTCTGAGGGGAATGTGGAACTGACCAATGGATGACCTCTCTTCCTTTGACTTCCCAGACCTGCAGCTGACCACCAGCTGCCCTTCACTTGCTGTGTACCTGATACCCATTCTTCTGAAAAATGTGAAGATTTTTGGTGCAGAGCAAATCCCCAGCAGTACCTGAGAAACTGCAGAACAGCAATGCTGAGCTCAGAGCTGCATTTTGGTGTTGCAGCAGCTTGGTGGGACACCAGCTTGGGAACACAACTGGAGTGTTCTGTTCTCCAAGCACACCACAACCTCTGAGAGAGCAGTTCAGCTGGTGGTCCTCCTGCAGCTCCATCAGACATGTCATTGATGTCTGCGTGTCCCCCTGCAGGGGTCAGTCAGGGTTATCAGGGCCTCAGGGTTCATCAGAGGGCTGTCAAGTGGGAGTTTGTTGCACCCAAGCTGAAAACAGGCTGGGAAAGTCAAACTGGGGCCCCAGGGTGTCATTGTTAAAAGCATTCTGGATTTTGTTCTGCTTTCTTTTACTCCCCTTCAATGACAACTTTTTCTAGATTAAATAAAAGTAATAAACCAGCAGCTTGTCTGATCCCTGCTCTGCAGCATCACGTGTGCAGCTGTCACTGAGCCTGCCCAGCTCCTGATTCTTGAAGCTTTGCTGAATCCCACTGCCTTAACAAGGCTGGGGACAGCTCTCTCCTGCTGCCTGTGACATCCCCAAGGGCACACACTGCTGCCCAGCACAGCCCTCCTGGGGCATTGTACCAGCTCTGCAGATGGCCACAAATTCATCTGTGTTTTGATCTGCACGACTAAAAGTCACACCATGAGGAAAAAAAAAAAAGAAAAGAAAGGAAAAAAAAAGCTCCCCTTCCCTCTCTTCCATTTTCCTTTTCCCAGGGTGCAGGGACCTGCCTTGGGGTGAGCAGGCAGACACTGAGGGGTTCTTGTGCATCTGCTCAGGTGCTGTGGACCCGGAGGCACTGGCTCCTTGCAATTGCTCTGCTCTAGGGAGAGTTATAAAGAAGCATCAGGCTCCAAAGAACTTCCCAAAGTCATGCCCACAGGCCAGTAACACCTGGATTTAAACCAAACCAGAGCCCGTGCGAGCAGCACACAGGGCTGGTTTACACCAGTGGAAGATCTGGGCCATTAAATATCACTTTCATTTACAATCTGACCTGCAGCTGGGACATTTATTAGCACAAACCAATTCCCCTCGGGGCAGACAAAGCCTCAGAGCGCGATGCTGAGCCTGGCCCTTGCTGAGAGTCTCCCGGGGAAACACTACCTGTGCTCGGGTCTGCTCCCAGGCACCCCAGCGCCCGCAATTAAACTCTCCTTAAACTTTAAAGGCACACTTAAATGTGTGTTTATGGCCCCATTACTTTCTCTTTATAGCCCGAGGTGAAGGCTGGAATCCTGTCCGAGACGTCTTAAAGGTTATATGTACAATTAGCTGGTTCTCATCACGTCCTTTAATATTTCACTTCATAAGCCAAAACAAACCCCGGTAAATCAGCTGGTGGCCACACGGAGCACGGGGACACCGCTGAGACGAGGGGACTGTCACCCATCCCTCCCGGACACCCAGGGGTGACTCAGCTACAGAGAAAAGATGCTGGGTGAGAGCTGGAGTTGCCTCATCGGAATTTCAGCCGGGATTCAGGCTCCCCTCTGCCGCTCCCTGACCTGCCTGGGATGTTGGGGCAGAGTCATTAATGACAGATGTGTAAACTTTTGCATGGAGGGATGCCAATATTTTGCATACTTACACAGCTCTGCCATAAATATTAATGCAGTGCTAATATGGGAAGTTCCACCAGCTGTGTCCATTCTCGGGGGATACTTCAACTATTTATATTCGGGGTAATGAGCAAGCTGTTATTATATAATCAGGCTGTTGGAGAAGCCTTTGGAATAAAAGTCTCACTGAGAATTAGCCAACAGCAGGAGCATGTTTGGAGCCACGAGACAATCACAGATTGAGTGATGGAAGGTTTGACAGAGCAGAGCAGGACAGGAGAAAAACAAGACAGGAGGAGAAAGGTGCTGAGACTGAGGCTGCTGAGGGATTAATGCTGATTGAGACGAGAGGGGTTTTGCACCCAAACACCGAAATTCTCTACCTGCAAAGTAATCCCAAATTTCTTGCATGAAAGATTAAGTCACCAGAGGAGGCAAAAATGAACAATGTTTGCTCAGTGCTGAAAACCACAAGCAAGAGCAAACTTTGTTATGATCTCCTCTCTACAAGCACAACCTGCTTGCTTTAATCAGAACTGGAATGATGCTGCTTTCATCTGACTCGAGAATCAGCCTCTCTTCTCATACTGAAGTTGGATTTGTGTTGATTTTATTACTGTTTTGGACTCCCATAACACAAATGACTGATGAGCCAAATCTGTGCTGCATCCCTGGATGTATTAGGCTCCTATTGTCTTTTTTGCATCAAATCTATGCTTTTTATAAGGCAGACTTCTTCTTCTTTAAAAAAAATAAAAATCTGGAGAACAGTTTGGAAGTGATTTAAATCCTCTCCCCCCCCCCTTTTTTGAGGAACGATGAATATTTAATTGAGTTGAAGGTGGATAAATGATCATTTTCTTCATCCTATATGGTAGTGAGTAGTAAATTACTTTACCAGGAAACCCAGTTATAATTGCAAAATTGATAACAGAGGTGTGAAAATTTACACCTGTGATAATAAAGACTAGCTTCCCATCGTACATCGACATTATATCTTGTGAGTTATCTCTTGTGCATGATCTAAATATTTCATATAACCCAGCAATCAGAGCCTTCAGCACACCAAGTAAGAAATAACCTGCTTTTATATTTCATATGCATATATATATATTACAAATAACAGCACGTTCTGCATGCACCTACACACCTGCACAGCAGTGCTCCAAGGGTGGGTGTTCGTGCTCCTGAAAACTGATGGAGAAACCCAACACTGTGCTGCAATGCAGGGTTTGGAGGCAGCATGGCAGGGAGGGGTGGGCAGAGCATCATAACCTTGGGCAGACCCAGATTAAAAATTGCTATTTGGCATCCTCCAGCTCTGGGCTGGACCCTGGTGAGCTGCTGAACAAGAGGAATCTGCCTCCTCCTCTCCGTCCTACCAGCTTTTCCTCAGGAAACTGCTGAGTAAAGGGAAGCACAAAACTTACGGCCAGTTTTGGCAGGGGCCGTGGTGCCGGGGCAGAATGAGGATCCCCGAGTGCTCTGGGGTCCTACTCAGGGCTCAAGACCCCTCAGGGGCTGGCACGAAGCCACCACATGCTAAAGAGATGATATTCAGCTGGTAATTAAGCACTGTAATCAGTGGAGCTCTCAGCAGAGCCCGCTGAAATGAACCCTGTGCAGATTGAAATTAATACTGAGCATCCTAATGGGCAGGAGTGCACTCGCCAGGATTAACCTATGAGGAAATCAAACCCTTTAGAGAAAGCTTTTGGCAGCAGGAATCGCCCCCTTAATATCCAGCAAAAGTCTCAGCGCTAATTCTGAATTAATCCGTAATTTGGGAAGAATTTTTCAAGGTCAAGGCTATTTTTTTTTTTCTTTTTTCCTAAATCTGATTGCACTGGATGCAAAAAGGATTGGACATTCCTGGGGATTTCCATGGAATTAAGGTTTGGAACAAGGCTGTGGCTGGTGGCAGGTACAGTCATTAAAACACAGGGATTAGAGCCTTCAGCCTGAATCTGGGTCTAATCCATTACTCTGTTCACAGGGAATCACTAGGAACAGGAGCTAATTCCCTACATTTAGGCTAAAAGAGATGGCCTCTTTTAAAGAGTTTGGTCTGGTTAACAGTGTTGTATCCAAGATCTCTGTTACAGAGGTGCCAAAGCCATAAAACACATAAATTGCCTCTTTCTCCTCATTTTAGCATGTCATTTCATGGATATAGATAGGCTTTTATATAGATATATATTTTATTATGCACTATGTGTCTTAAGATATCATTACTTTTATCTTGGCCAGTTTATTAAAGATAATTATATGGAAGTTCCCATGCGTTCTCCAAGATTGCAGTTGGCTGAGCTGGATGAGAACATTATGCTAACGAGAACATATTTTGCTGTACATGAGACAATCTTTTTTGGGCAGGAAGAAGTGAATCATTTTCCTTCTCTTTTTCTGCCTTCCAATATTTTTCTTGAAGCTCATTTCAGTAGCAAGACATCTCCAGCTTCCCCTAGACTAAAGCAAGAGACAAGATGCAAGAGCCATTGATTCACCTTAGGGAATACTTTGGAGAGATCAAAAAGTGCTTGTGTGCAAGCTGTTTCCTGTGGGAGGAGCATGGCAGTACAATCAATCCATGAATGCATTGTAAAATCAATGCTCTGTATAATTAGGGCACTCCAAGGGTAAAAAAAAAAAAAAAAAAAAAAAAAAAAA
>VZUI01037641.1:0-40495 GCA_013401135.1 Cettia cetti | reverse complement strand
TAGGGCACTCCAAGGGTAAAAAAAAAAAAAAAAAAAAAAAAAGTAAAAAAAAAGAGAAAGAAGGGTAATAAAAGGGAAAATTAAAAAGGGAAGATCTTCAGTGTCTGCCAGGACTCTTGAAGGCTGGCGGAGTCACAAGCACCTGAACAAACAGAATTTAAGCCTGTTTCAGAGGCAGTGAGGGAAGATCTTGGGGGACTGATGCAAAAACCTTTTGTCTTGATGCTGGCTGTTAAATTCCAAGAGCTTGGGGATGATGATCACAGGTGAGACCTCCGCAGTTCTCAGCTGGGACACCTGGGCCTTCGACATCCTGACCACCACTTCAGGCTGCCAGTGAGAAACCTTTTTGATGGCAAACCCCTTTGGCAGCAGCCAAAAATGATCTGGCAGGAAAAAAAAAGAGTCCAGAAATCACCTTGGCTGTGGGTGGGGTGGCCAGGATCAAACCTTCCCCTGCAAATTCAGCCCTCCCCTCTGCACTGGTGGTGGTGATGGTGGAGATCCTCTCTGTCCCACCTCCACACCCAGCAGTGCAGAAAAGCTCTGACCTCGAAAGATTCCTTTGGCATTTAAATATTTTCAACCGTTTCTCAGAGAGCAAATGGTCGTAATTCCCAGCTAAACACAAATGTTAACTATAGATCATGAAATACAGCAGGGTGTAAATAGTTCTCTTTTATAAGGCACTAAATTAGAAGCAGAGACAATTAAGTTAGAAGACAAAAATTCCTTTAAATTAGCAGTCACTTTTGGAAGCTTTTGGCAGAGGAAATAATGCGTTTCTGCCTGAAAAATTCACTTTTTAGGGTATCTGGAGGCTGTTGCAGACTGCTGACCCTGCTGGAGGCCATAGCAGCTCTTAACAAAGTTTGGCTTGATTAATAAGGCTTTTAAATTTAAAGCCTAAGCCACCCTTCAGCCTGATTTTTAGTTATTCAACACTAAAAGATCTCTGAAGATCCAACTCACCCCCAAAGATCCTCTCCAGAAATTACACTCCCAAGCAGGGGGGCAAAAAACAAACAAACACTCTGCCTGCAATGGCCACAGTGCCGGTTAATGTTCCTCAGACGGGTCATTAGGTCTTTTATGGATTGTCAGCATGGAGAACTGATCCTGGTTCCAGGGCAAAGGAAACTACATCATATTAAAATACATGGCTCTTGTGGGACACAGCACTTTCACAGGGCTGCCTGCGAGTTTGGCGAGAGCCTGAAGTTGAGAAAGACAGATAACCCCGCAAATCAGAGAAGGCAGGTTTTCATCAACAGAAAATTACAGATCCCTGGTGAGAACTCGCATCATTATCTATCAAGAAATAAATTGGCCTGAGTTCCTTCCTCTTAACTGGTTCATCTGCAGGGATGTCGTGGTGGGAAGGACCTTTGTCTCCTGAGCAGCCACCGGTTCACTGGGTGCTTTAATTGCTTGTAGGAATAACTATTGATGGGACCATGGTAAAGGTGCTTATGCCTCAGCTTCTAAGAAAAGGGTTTTTTTAAAGATTCACTGTCCTGGAATGCTTTGACTGGTGACACAGGTAGGAAGGGAGAGGTTCTTACAGGGGAGAGGTGCAAAGAATATCCCAATTCTCATCCATATGGAAACAACTCCAGGAGCAGTGCTCCATATCAGAGCTTCGTTTTCAGAGGAGGATGAGAAACATCCTCAGGGCTGTGAGGAACACCCCGCAGGGCTGCGGGCCAGCTTTGCTGCAGCAGCTTTGAGCCTTTAAATCCAATCTTTGGGAAATGCATGGATCTATTCCAAATAAAACACCCAGGAATGTGGAATGTAGGTGTCCCTCATCCTTTAGGATACTCAGGGAGTGCTGGATGTCTGACAGCAAGGACAAAGTTTGCTGGCCATCACCCAGCTGACAGCACACTGGCAAGGACAACCCCTCCGAAACAGCGTTTGGGCTCCCTTGGCAGGAGAAAGCTGGCACGCCAAAAGGATTAATTATGCCCCAAAATAAATGTAAGGGTTCGGCTGGAGAGAAGTACCCCGGCAGGATTTCTGGCACCGGGCTGTGCACGCACGGACCAGAGGGAACGGGGAGGGGGAGGAAACGCGAAACTTCACGGCGCTTAAACCTCAGCATCCTCCGTCATTGTGTCCGGGGCGGGCACGCGTGGAGAGGAGCCTTTTCCAGGAGAGGGCACTGGTGGGAAACAGCAGCTCCAGCCGCTCCGGCCCCCGGCAGCGGCAGCGCTTCCCCCGGCATCCCGCACCGCTCCGAGCCCGGCCGCGGCACCCCCTGCCCCGCAGCGCCCGGACCCTCCGGGCGGTGGGAGCCCCGACATCCCCCCATCCCTGGGCAGCGGGAACCCCCTGCATCCCTCTGCTCCAGGCTGAGCGGGATCCTCCGCCCCCCGCACCCCGCAGGCACCGGGAAGGGGAATCTCCCGTTCCCCGCCTCCTTCCGGGCAGCGGGATCCCCCCGCTTCCCCACATCCCTCTGCCACCCGCGGAGCGACTGAGGGATTCATCAGGAGAACATGAGTCCTCGCTGATCCGTTTGGATCCTCTCCCATTCCCCGTCTATGCTGGGAGGATGCCGCTGTGTGCTTCAATAGCTATCAGCCCTGAAAAAAAAAGAGGAAAAAATAAAGAAATAAAAAAAGAAAAAAAAAAATCCCGATGTACAGAAAAAAGAAAAAAAAAAGCCCTTAGGCCAGTGGTGCACTACGTGAGAGGGAAACATCTTGTATGCTAATTGGCTTTAGGTACTTACAGCAAGATTGAGACTTGTAGCATTGCCACAGATTGTTGGAAATTCCTCCGATAAGCTGACAGATGAATGTGTCTCTCTCATGGAGAGGTGAGAGAGCAGCAAAATACTTCCAAGAGCACAGGCAGTGAAGCAGAGATATTTCTGGCATGTCAACACGCCGGGGCGGTGAGAACGCTGACCACTCTCTGCGGGAAGGATGGGGGGAGAGAGGGAAGAGAAGGGGGAAGCAGCGGGCAGGCACGAAATGCTGATCTGCTGGCCACGTCCTGCCACCTGCACACTGAGAAGCAGCTTTTTGTGTGAAGAGCTCCATCAACTTGAATTACTGCTTGTAAAGCAGGGTGGGAGTGAGCAGGAGTAACTCAGCCAGAATCTGGCCCGCAGCGTTTCCTGCACAGGAGCACGGCCAGCAGAGGTGCAGGCTGAGATGAATGTCCCACAGCTTATTGTTGGGACCTGTTAACCATGAACCATGTTTGATTCTTCAGCTGAGATTTTGAGGTGGGTTTTTTTTCTCACAACTTTCAGAATTAACCTTGCCCCTTAGCCATGGGCAGGGTTCATTTCTCCTGGGTTCCCAGCTCTGCTGTTTGGGTGAGGCTGGGGGAGCTCTCTGGCTGCTGGAGCAGAAGTGGGCAAAGCAGAGCTGTGCTGAGACTTCCCACAAGAACCCACCCTTCAGGCAAACCTTCACCTCCTCTCTGTACTGTAAAAAATGAGAAAAAAGGGAAAGCCTTGAGGCCCAGGGGCATCATGCATCTTGCACCACAGCCTTATACAATCATAGTCTGGTCCTGAAAATGCACCAGACCCCGTGGTTCACTCTGTCTATTCCAAAACACTGGGAATAAACCCCACAGGAGTGTGAAGATGGGCCCCCCATGCCTCTGTCCTGCCCCAGCTGCCTCCAGTTGCCTCACCAGCTCTTGGTTCTCCCTCTGCTTGCAAAGTGTGAAAAGCAATTTCCGATGGTTGAGATGGGAGTTGCTGTTCAAGGCTTTTTGCAGGATATTTGGAGCTGTTTCTGGAGCTTTTAAATTGACTCCTTGGGTGTCTTTGAGTGTGGGCCCTTTCCTGAAGCAGTGTCCACTCCTGGCCATCAGCTGTGCCTGATGCTGGCTGTGGCTCCCTCCTCCCCATCTGCACCACACTGAGCCCTGGTTATTGCTCAGGTCAAACAACATCACTTCTTCTCTCCATCTCCATCTACCTGAAAGCATTTGCACAGGTGATTTCCTGTCAGTTCTGAGCATACAAGGAGCAGAAATGGTCCTGTGGCAATTTGCAAATCTCCCAGCTTTTAGACTTGGGTTCAGCTTCTCAATCTTTGAGACAATTCTGCCTCTGACCTTGAGCAAGGTCACTTTCAGCTTCTGTGCCTCAGTTCTCCCAGCAATGAAATGGGCTTAATAACATTTCCTTTCTCCAAATTTAAGTTTTCCTCACCGTGTCCTGCCCACAACTGCACACTGTGAGTCCAATGGGAGGCCTAATTTAATAAGCACAAGGGAGCCTATTATTATAACCTTCATGCCATAGCTCTGTCTTTATCTCTGCCTGCTATTTGCTGTAGGAAATATCACCGCTTTCTCTTTTCAATTGCCATTAGCAATTGCAGCAGCTGTGGTACAGGACCCAGGGATTTTCAGCTGAAGTCTAAATGCAGTTGACAACTGTATGAATCTCCAAGCCAGGGTAAGTAGCTAATGCAAATATCAACATTGTAGTAAGAAACACTCAGGAGCAGTAAGTGACTGATAGAAAAGTGATTATATGGACTTTATGTTGAAAAGTAAATATTTACTCTTCACCATTGACAGATGCTTCAAGCACCATAGATCTAAAAAAGACATTGATTTGCTCTCCTCCAGCCTCTCTTATCTCCTACTTATGAAAATATCTGGTGAATAGTACATCATCTGCTTGCTCCACAGCCTAAGTGCCTCAGAGCAGCCACTCAGGTAATTTATTTGGCACCCAACAGTGCAATAGTTAATTGTACTGCTTGTGGAATTGTGTGTGGGCTCTGCTGTAGCCTCCTGAAATGCACTCACCCAGCTCTGCTCCTGCTTCCCTGATTCAGAGCTTGGACACCGGGCCAGCTCCTGCTCGCTTCGGCAGCCGCCCAGGCATTAAAAATAAGGGGGGAAAAAAATCAACCAGAAGAGAAAACGGTTTCATTCTGCAAGAAATTTTATTCCTTGAAGAAGAAGTAGCAAAGAGAATGACCTCTGAAAGTGCAGCTGTGCTCTTTAAGAACAGGCTGGCCGTCGGTGGCTCCCTGTGCCGCTCTCCTCTTTGCCCTCCTGGAATTGCCTTGAAATAACTTAAATGAAGTTGAGCCACTTGGATGCTGTCAGGTTTGCTGGACCTCCTTGGCAATCAATTTAACCTCCTCGAATAATTTTTTTCTGCCGCCTGAAGTTGCTGAGTCAGTGATGGGTGTCTGGGGGCTGTCTGCAAAGCTGGTCCTGGTGCCTCTTCCCCAGGGAGTCACCCAGGAACATGCCTGTGGGCAGATAAGGTGCTGCTCCTCTGATTTGCTATTTTTGGAAGGGACACTTAGGGATGGTGTGTTTTACGATGGCCTGTGTGTGACCGTGCTTTCACCAGCTGGGGGGTGGGACCCTTTTGAGGACAGCTGTGGCTGTGTACTCCCGGTGTAAACTGCCTCAGTCTTCCTGCTCTGCTTAGGGGGCAGGGAAAGTCCTTTGGGATGCTTCAGCATCCCTGCCCCTTGGGTGGAGCAGGCATTTTAGCCTCCCGTTGGCTCTAAACGAGACAAACACGCTGTGCTCCCTCACCTTTGTCCCATTTTTGGGCTTGCCTGTCTTTAGAAGAGCCCCTGTAGCTGCAGGTGGCCTTGGTTGACATTGGCAGGGCATGTCCATGTGTGCCTCCCTCCCATCCCTCAGAACTTCACTGCTCTTCACTCTGCAGCAGCTTTCTTTGTACAGTTCCTAATTAATCACCTCAGAAATAAATAATCACAAAGTGGAGGGTACAGAGAGTTGTTCGCAGAAGAAGAGAACAAAAAACTTTTTCTGTTTCTCCTACAGAGCCTCTGCATCGGCCGGAGGGATCTGCCCAAGCTGCTCCCGGAATGTTGTGCTCAGTAATTACTGACTGCATAAACATTTCTCTTTTATTTAATTTTGCCTGATGATAATTAGGTGTGAGAGCCTTGTTTAGCAGCCTCTCACTGCTTCCTGCTCCCAGTTGTTTTCAAACCTGGAACAGAGGAACCTGCTTCACAACGATGTTACCCGGTAAGATGCCATCCAGTACGGTCTCTATATCCTGAGAAAAGCAACCCAGCCTGAAAAATCCTCTAGATGAATCCTAAAAGGCAGCTGCAGTGTAAAGCTGCCTTCCAGGGCTGTCACCAGAAAAGTGTTCAAAAGAAGAGGAATAAGAAACGCATTTACCAAGTTCATAAAACTGCGACCTTGAGACAAAGGTCACCAAAGCGTCACTGGCTTCTGTGGGTCGTGGCACAAGGGGACAACCACAGCGACCTGGAAAGGGACCTTTGGTGACATCAGACTTTTCAAGGAGAGATTTACTGATAACAGGGGGTTAGAGCCCTCAAAGAGTGTTTGCAGTGGTTGGATTCTGCTTTTGTTTTCCTAGCGCCTCTGAAGCCAGTGAAGTAAAGGAAGTTAAAGGTGTTCTGTCGGTGCCTCAGTGCATCCCAGCCCTGCAGGGAGCTGGGGCTGGCTCTCTCTGCACCCACAGAATTTGCAGGCTGCCTGTCCTCATTGCTCTCCTCCTCCATCAAGTCCCTCTGCCTGCATGCAGGAAAAAAAAACTCCAGGGACTTTGCTAAGATTGTTCCTGTGAAGGAGACAGGTGAGAAGGAACCCTCCTCTTGCAAAGCCAGTCTTTTTTTCCTCTTTTTTTTTGTGTGGGTGCTCTGGTGCCTACAACCCTTATGGAAGTCTGTGGGCCAACACCAACACGTGTGTAAAGTTTCATTGTCACCGTAGCAGAGGTGCGTGGATGGAGAATATTTTCTTCACACATTTAACATTCAGGTTTCTTTAATTTCCTTTTTTCCCCCCCACTCTTCATGTGATGCCAGCAGCTTGGAGAGCTGCTGCCTGCAGCCTTAGGTGTGCATTAGTTTCCATTTGATTGCTGTACAGCAACTCTTCTTATCTTTGAAAATTAACCATTTCATAAGCAGAGAGGAGGTGTCTCACAGAGTGAGCGTAATGCACCAGGCATTGCACCAAAGACTGCAGAGTGCACCACTCTTTCAGTCAATGCTGAAGCTTTGACACCTAAAAGAAGAAGTATATTCCAGCCCTGTCAGATGTACAGAGCAATTATGCAAAACTGTCTTTAAGAAGATATTATTCTAAGGGCATTTTCCCTTTTTCTTCTCCCTTTTTTTTTTTTTTTTTTTTTTTTTTGTGGCAAGCAGTATTTCACAGAAGTCCTCACTTTTTCTTATATAATTCAGTGCCACTTACAGTAAATTATATTTGTGTTGTTTCATTATCACATCTATGTAAATTCTTCCAATAAAGTATCCTCAGAGCTTAAGATGTAAACAAATATTTTTAAGATGGACTATAAGATAAAACAAAGGAAAATAAGCAAGGTGGTTCCTTTTTTCTGCATTGACTGCATGGATGTTAGTGAGATTCATCTCTATGTACAGGTCTAGCATCTGGTTGCTATATTTATTTTAATTGTGTGGTTGTTTTTTGTTTTTGTTTTTGTTTTTTTTCCAGGGAAAAAATCCAAATCCCATATGTGCTCTCTTATGCCACAAACCCCTGAAAAATCAGAATAAATCTATAGATGTAACATCCATGTGCTTTTTAATTGCTCTCTTCTCACTAACTAAATATTGTGGGATTTTTCAGGGTGAGATATGAACTTCCCAGCTTCATCTCTTTTCCACTCCTGTGTTGTCCTAGCTGCCTGCTGTTGACTCCTTGTAGGTCATTTCCAGCAACATAAGCAAGACAAGCAAACAGCAAAATTGCAAGATGCAAATGCCCTTCGTTTTTGGCTCTGAGTCAAAAAATAATAAGTTGACAATAACCCTGCCAGAATATGCAGCAAGGGTGACTGCATATTTCTTCCTGTTAGCGTGACAGTACAAGGGAGCTGGTCACCAGGAGGAGATGAGCTTCTGTTCCCCTGGCCGCTGCAGCATGTGCCTTGTCTCAGGTTTTAAAGGCTTTTCTGGGTAAAGCATAAAGAATTCCACACAACCAGCAGCTCATTTCCACTTCTTCAGCAGAAAACTGTGGTGGAGGGGGAAAAAAAAAGAGGAAAAAAAGCAGGTGATTTGAAGTTATGTTAAAATAATACTAAATGAAGCACAGATTGTTTTATAAAAGCTGCTGTGAGTGTAGGGAAGAAATTTTTTTCTGGGTGATGTCGTGGTGCGGATGGGAGGGCAGGTGGGGACCCACAGGGATGGAGCTGAGAGTCTGAACCTGCACTGAGCTCTGATAGGAGCCTGAACCTGCACTGCCAATCCCCAGCCCTGCACTGAGCTCTGAAATATCACCCTGTCACCTCGTGGGCTCCCAGACAACGGTAGTGAAGTCCTCTGTTTTAAAAAATTTAAGAACTTTGCATCAGTGCCTTTGGAGGGTTTAAGGTGGCTCCTCTGGTGTTCTCCCTTCTGTCCAGGGAGGCACAGCTCCTGCCAGTGCCTCAGCACAGGTGTGCACAGAGCCTGTATGACCCTCAGCAATGCTGATGGAGACATCCTCATGCTGGGAACCAACTAAACAATTGCATGAACTCCCGATCCCTTTGGACTTCAAGATTTGGAGCTCAGGAATTGTCTCAGGACCTTGAGTTGAAAATATCAGGGTGCTGCTGAGATACTGCACACAAGAGGAAGGAGCAGTGAAATCTGGCCATGGAGGGATGCTCAGCTTCCAGAATTCCTTTTTCTCCCAGCTGAGCCTGTCTCTGTTTAGCTGAGGTTCAGCTCCAGCACCAGAGGCTCTTTATCTCCAGCCGGGAGGAGACAGTGGAGGAGAATCCTGCAGTGAGCAGCACTTTGGGAGTTTGTGATAGATGCCGTCTACCTCATTACTGAACAATGAAACTTTATTTTTCCCCTCTCTTCTATTGATTTTTATGTCTCCAAAGCATGCTGGCAAACTCTGAAATGAGTATCTGTCAGAGGAGAACTGCTGCTGCTGATCTGCATCTTTGAAGAGAATGTCCATGGATCAAATCCTGGATCACGTCCTGCTGCTGTGTCTGCGGGAGAGCAGGGCTTTCCCTGGGCTGAGAGTGCTGAGGGTTTGTCCTTCCAGTGCACCCAGCCTGAGAGAAGGCTGGATACCTACAGATCCAGTGCACCAGAACCTCTCTGCCGGGAAAAGGCAGCATTTTGGCCAACATCCATGCAACTCAGCAGACCTTCCCACATCAGCTTGGCTTGGAGTGTGAGGCTCCATCAGTGGGGGCTTCACTCCAGCCTGGAGAAGTGCTGAGCATGGCAGCTGCTTCCATGGGCTGAGCACTGGAGGGGACCCCACATCTTTGGTGTGCTGCCACCCTGCCTGCAACCCCAGAGTAAATATATGCATTATTTGTTTCTGGTTTGTATATAGCCCTCAAGCGGGGAAGCATTTGCCCTGCAGTCCCTACACATATATCCGTGAACTTCACAAGTAGTTAATATTTTATGCATAATTCATAAAATTATACTACATTTTCTGGGAGTAATTAGCTGACTCTGTACCTCTAATGAACTGCAGGTTCAGCTATGACAAATACATCGGGCGACTCTGAGGGATAGTAACACGCAGGCGCCTTTAAGCAAAGTTCAAGCAGCTCCTAAATTAACCGGAGCAAATCCCCAAAGATGCAGTATTTATGCACTGAAGCAGGAAGGGAGGGCTCTCATCTCACCACTCTCATCAGCCATCACAGCCCAGGAAGCAAGAGAGAGAAAATAAGAGTTATTTACCTTTTGCTAATTGGGAGCTGGGCAGCTCAGGTGAGACTTTCCTCCTTTTCCTTTATTTGGTTGATTGCGTGGAGTTGTCATGGAAGTGATCCCCAGTGTGGAAATGGATCTAATTGGCACTAAGATTTTCAGGCTTAAATTGCAAATTTTTCTTAAAATTCTGTTCTCAGTTGGAGGAAAGTGAAATCCATTTGAGCTGTTCTGGTTCTTAAAATAGAAACTAAGCAATTTAATCAAAATTCTTATTTTCAGAGCATCAGCTCTGCCTCTGTGGATGCAGGGCTGCCTTTTCCCAGGGCTCAGCCCCAGCCCCTTTAGGGCTGACCACCAAGGCAAAGCCAGAGCTGCTTTGGCAGTGCCATACACCCAAAACGTGGAAAATTTGAGTGCTGGGTGAGCAGTGGCTTTGGAGACCAGGACACAACCTTTTCCTCTCAGGCCTGCAGCCTCTCACTTTTGGGCTGAATAACTGGAGCAGCACCAGCAGCCTGCCACTGCCTGCTCCCAGGCTGGGACCCCTGCTCCCCTGGCATCCCCTCATGGCATTAAACACAGCCCAGTGATCCCAAAGCAGGAGAGCACCTCCTGCTGCCCTGCTCTGCCCTGCCCAGCCTGCTCCATCTGAGCCAGCAGCAGAGCCACAACTGAGTGGCATCACATGGGATGCCAGCAGCTTCTCCAGAGCACTCACTTCTCCTCCCAGCTCCCAGCTGCTCATGTGGGTGTGGGCAGAAGGAAGCTGCTCACTGAGGGTGACCTCAGAAACCTGGAGATCTAATACACTGCTACCAGCAGTCTCAAATATTAAATTTTCCCTCCATAGCATGCTCCCTAAATGGGAGACCTCATCCCTCCACAGACATTCCCACTGCTGGGACACACAGATCCACTGCCAGGAATTGACTTTAAGTGCAGGGCTGCAAACTGGTAAATGTATTAACTTCAGGTGCCTCTCTGACATTTAAAAAAAAAATTAAATTTTCAGCTCTGTCATAGGTACAAAGGGATCCACAGAGAAGAGCTGCACGTGTCAGGGGGTGAGCACATCAAGGCAGACGACGGTGACACCTGTCTGGTTGAGTTTAGGCTGACAAAATTCAGCAGAGAGACCTCCGTGGAGGGAAGAGGATGCTCAGGAGAAGCAGTGCTGCGGGGCCCTCCTCAGAAGCAGACCTCATTTTTTTTAATTAGGTTATAACTTAATTACGGATGCAAGGCTCTTCATTCCTGACAAGTTTTCCATAATCTTAACTTGATCTCATGTCAGAAAGGTCCCATCCTCTGATAACCAAGCCCAGCTAAGAGTTTAACTAGAATAATAGCTGATTAAAAGGGGTTAATAGATACACCTCAAACAGAAGTAAATTAACGGGAGACGCTGTCTCTTGGCTAATGGGATCAGAACAGTATTTGTTTAGTTTATGAATGATTAATCTCCCTCTCTCGGCATTCCTCAGATGCTAATTGCACTTAGGGAGCCCGTGTTTGTTTTTACAAGAGTTGGAGGTGGCAGAAGGAAGGCGATGCTTGGCCCAAAGGGGAGTTCATCCACCCGGGTAATGGGATCTTGGCACAGCCGCGGGGAATACCGGGAAAAAGTGTTCCAAAGCCACGCTCTGGAACTGGGGATATTGTTAAAGTCAAATTAAAGATTGTGTTGAAGTCACTTTGGTGTGTTTTATGAGAAAACCTGTGAGGTTCACAAAGGCACCGAGGCTCGCCTCACCCTCCCGCCTGGGGAATTTCCACCACAAAAATGCTCAGATTTTTCCCTGTGGAAATACTCCAAACGGATCACAGCAGAGCTAAAAGGAAGGTGAAAGGAGGGAAACCACTCCTCATGGCAACTTTTGTGTTTGACAGTTCAAAGCAGGAGAGCAGCAGCATTTGTCAGGAGCGCTGGGAGGGAAGCAGTAATTGCCTGGAAGCAGCCACAGATGCAGGGCTCACTCCAGCTGCTGCTGCATTTCTAAGAGGTAACCAAATCATTTTCCTCTCTACACACTTGTCAGCATTTTAATCCTCCATTATCTTTGTACCTAACAACACAAATGTGCTACCTCAGCCGTACTGTGAATTTACTAGCAAACAAACCGTTTCAAACCAAAAAGAAAAGAAAAAGCAAAGGGTTTTCATCCCAGGCTTAGCAAACGTGAGGCATGTGGAAGGTCTCCCTGCTCACTGCAGGGGGATTGGACTAAGTGACCTTTAAAGGACTTCTCCAACCCCAAAATGTTCTATGGTTTTATGATTTTCTAAATTAAGCCCTTCCAAGTAGGGGCCTGATTCAGCGAGGTACCAAGACACGTTCCACCAAAGTCAGCTGGCACCACCCAGCTCAAACTTTTAGCATGTTTGAATGAATGGAGGCAGGAGGAGCAGTTTGGAAAGGCAGGTGCCCACCCTGAGCACAGGATCCTTGCAGTGATGGGTCAAATTATCTTTGGAACTCGGGCAGTTGTGTTTGCAAGGATCAAAATTTTGGGCTTACCAAATTACTGAGTTGTGATAAAGGCCAGTTCTTCATTCAGTTTAGTTTTCAGTGTCCCAGATGATGGTGGGGTGTGACTGTAAGGATAATTAGGGCTCACTGAGGAGAAAATATGTGTAGAGAAGAGGACAACTAGGGTGTTTAGTCTGTGTTCATGGTCTTCCAGTCTTTACCAAGGGATGGATGTTTGAAAGATGTGAGGAACATTGGGAAGATCAAGAGAACATATCTGCACTAGATTTGTTTTTAAGTCTGGGATGAAATTAGGTGAGAAAAATCTAATTTAAATCTCAAAATTCTGCTGTTACTAAAACTGCATGCAAGAAAGGGGATGCTCCTTTGCTATTCTCCATAAATAATGTTACTTTGTGCTGTTTCCAGGTATTTCATTTATCACTGGATCATATAGAAAGCCTGAGCTGAATAAAACCTTCCAAAAGAAGATGAGGAGACACACTCTGCCTTGTAGATTATTTTACAGCTACAGAAGCCATTAGGTTCCTCTGCCTGTTTTCCACAAACTTGGAAAATTAACCAGGAGGTGTGACTTCTAATTTTTTTCCAAATAGCATGGAAATAAATTCCTTATTGAGGGAGCCACCTAAGAATATTTGGTTTAAGAATAAATAACTGAATGATTTGATGGAGGAGCTCCAGTAAGGCAGGTTTGGGCTGAGATCTGAGGGGGGCTCAGAGCAGGTACAAAGCTGTGACAGCCTTTTCAAAGATGGGGTGGGGGATCCAGGTTTTGCTTGTTGCTGGAATATGGGATCATCAGAGCATTCATGAAACTCCCCCACTCATCCCCTTCCTGAGCCATTTGATCCCCCAAGCCACAAGTATTTGTTATCCAAACCCTGCTCCAGCTGAGGTCTCCTGAGAGCCTCTGGCAAAACTGCTGCCCATGAGGTCTGTAAACCCAATGAGATGTTTATGGGAATGCGAAGGATGTCCAGACATGGCATCCAGCCAGCTCATCCCTGCAGCCTCCCATCCTCAGGGATGACTGCCCTGCAGAGTGAAGTGAGGCTTGCGCCTGGAGGTACAGGGGGTATAAGCAGATATGGGCACAGGTGTGGAGTGGTTGTGCAAATGGGATGGAGACTCTGCTAAACTTTTCTTCAAAAGCTGTTAAACTCACCCAAAGGCAGTGTTGGAGGAGTGGATGAGATGTGGTGACAGCTCTGTGTGCAGCAGCTGAGCTCAGGGACCCCGTGGGTGGTGGCCAGGGGGAAGCTTGGGGCAATGGGTGTTTCTTGTAGGGGACTGGTTGACACGTGGTGCCCTCCAGCCCTTCTCTCCCCTGCTGAAGACCCAGGTCTGCAGCCAAAACAGCCTTTTGTACAGCCCAGGGCAGCCTCCCAGGCAGCAGTTTGAAAACACTCTGGCTTTTGCAGACGCTTACAGCTGCAGGTAGGTGCCTAGTGGGATTTTCAGAGGTGCCGAGGCATGTAAAGCACCTCATTCCCAGTGCAAATGCCACCAGGTGTCTGCCTGCATCATTAGGCACCTAATGGCCTCTGAAAGCTGGCTCCTGGGAGCTGGGATGCTCCTGCCAGCCGCACCCTGGAGCCGGGCGGTGCCGAGCTGGCTGCTCTGCAGCTCAGCTCCCATGGGAGACACAGCCCGTGGCCCTATCCCAACACCCTGGGTCCTGACAGCTTCTCCCTGCCTCAGTTTCCTCATGCAACAGCTGAATTATGCACATGCATTGTGAAACACTTTGTGATCACCCACAGATGAGCCATGGTGGGAGAGTGAGGTGGTACCAAAGGGCTGATTGCTGCTAAAAAAGTTATTAAAAACCCTTTTACCTGCAAAACTAGAACATAGCATGGTACTGACTCCAGAGAATGTGAGCAGGATTAAAACACATCCCAGGCTGTCTGTATTTCTACCTTGTCCTTGCACAGAGGGGCTACAAGGTGGGGAAGTTTTCTCTTCTCGTGCAGTGACAAATGGTCTGGCCAGGTAACAAATTCCAGGCTGGAATATGCCTCCTCAGCAGCCCAACGTGTGATTGCAGTGGGCATTGCATTAATTCCTGAAATGTCTTTTTTAAATTGGCTTTACAGTTCACTGGGAGTGTGAGGCTGCAGCCTCTATAGCCAGTGCTGTTTGCACACGACTGGGGGAAATGATACAAAAAACTGATCCCTGCTGCTGACCCACATGGCTGGGCCTGGCAGCACAGAGCAGGGACCAAACCAGGTGTGAATTAATAAATACATTTATTTGTCAGCAGAGAGCACACTGTATGCAAACATGAAAAAATACACAAGTGCATGCAGCGTAGCTGAGAAGGATTCCTGCTAAATCCTTTGCTCTGGATTTGTGAATCCCACGTGAGTGCAATGCTGCAAGATGAGACTTTGTTCCCAAAAGTGCCAGGCAGAAACCATGCCCAGGGCAGAATCAGCAACTAAGGGATGGTGAGTTGCTGTGCCCAGCACTGGTGGGGACAGATCCTGCTCTCAGACCAGCTCAGAGGTTCAGTGGGGTCTGGGAGCTGCAGGGATTGTATGGAGCTCAAGGACCTAAAGCAAAGCCATAGAAAATCCTTAGATTTAGAGCAGTTTAAGAGGAGTTGAGCATCACCCCTGAACAACCTAATCAAAGCAATGACCCAAACAGCCCAAACTCTGTGATACACTTATGCACAAAGCCTGGAAACTCTGGTTAACTCCTCTCCTGTCTGGAGGAAAGGCTCTTTCCCTGCTGAGCAGGTACTTGTTTACTCTGGGAAAGTGTTAATGCAGGTTTGTGCCATCAGCATCTGCTGTAAATGCCCACAGAAGAGCTGGTCCCTGCCACGTCCTGCTGTTGAACCCAGTCAGGTTAAAGTGTGGTCACACATCAAAGGTGCCCTCAAAACCAATAACTTCCTACAGTTCTGCGTGTTCATCCTCAGATCTGCTGAATTTAGGGATAAAATATGTCTCTTATTACCTCCTGCCCCTGTAAGCAGGGCATAGCTACCCAGCAGTGATTTCAGGATTGCCTCCCTTCCCATCACTCTGTCCCACTGATGGGAAGTGTTCTGGCTCCTCTTCACCCCCAGAGCCTGGGGTGACTTTACTGAGTTTTCCAGCCAGGAAACAACCAAGAAAAAAAAAAATCCAAACAAACAAAAGAAAGAAAAAACCCCAACACTCTCATGTGGGTTTTTTATTTTTTATTAATGTGGAAAATTAACTAGAGCCTATAAGCCCAGAATCCCACAAGGGTAGTAATGGCAAGTCACTTTTTGGAGTGTAATCACACTGGGAGTGACAAATATCTGCAGCAGGTCTGCATGGGCAGGATTCATGCTCGGGAGCCTCCTCCAACTCCTTCAAACCACCCAAAGGCTTTGAGAGGCACCAGAGTCCTGATCCCCCTTGGTTGTGGTGTGTTTTATTTTTTTTTCTCTGAATCAGACAAAGCCTTTGGGAACTGTTTGCTCGCTATTCTAATATGCCTCTGACCAGGCAGGAGGCTGTGCTGATCTCCATGCAATGTGTCTATCATCTTCGTCCAGGCATTTTAATTTACACTGCAGTAAAAAATTTGGCACCCAACGTTTTCTACTTCGAGCCACAACGGAGAGGCTGTTCCAAAGGTTTGACTGTGCTGGTTTCCCTCCTCTATTCAGGGGGTGCATGTGTGGAGGAAGGACATTGGAAAGAAAACCCCTCAAACCTGGGATGACAGGTTTTAATCCCATCAGCCTGGGATCTCAGTGCTGGAATGACTCTTCCAGATGAGTATCTCTTTGTCTGTCCAGAGGAGCTTTGCAGCACGCAGAAATACAGCCTAAATAAATTTATATCTATATCCTAAAGCATTGACAGAGACTGTCTCACTCCAGGAGTGGTAGAAATATATGGAGTTCTTTACTCGATGAGGTCACTTTGGTACACAGGGGCTTCCCTACACTCTTGCACAGCCTTCAGGGCTGGGTTGGGGAAACCTTTGCTGGAGCTGTGAGGCTCTGGGGGCCCTGGGACCCTTCCCTGCCCTCTCCCCCCATGTCAGAGCGAGCTGCAGGTCGGTGCAGCCCCCGCTGAGCTCCGGGAGCCGCGCAGTGAGGGGACTCCTCTGCTGCTGCAATGCAGGGCTGAGTGCAGGTTGCAGAAAATGAAGGACACACAGACACTGCAGAACCAGGTCCAGAGGCTGGAGGGGAGGATCAGAGCCCAGCCTGGTGCCGTGTTCTCCTCCCCATCTGCCTGCCTTTGGCTCTGTCCATTTCAAGCCAACACCATCCATACCCAAGCAGCCAGCAAAGGGCACCTCGGGCACCGGCAAATTTAGGAGGTGAAGGGACACAAATGCAACCAGGAATAGGCAGGGCTGATTTGTACAGTCCTACACTGCTTATCTAATGCTCTGGCAAGAAGCTGGAGCCAGTTCATCATTGTTTATCCCCAAAACAGCCTCTGCTTTTGCCAGATAATGTCTGGGGAGAGTCACCTCTCCTCCCTCCTGGGGCCATTCCTGCTTTGCTTTTCAGGGAGGTAGCAGTAATTCTGCTGGGCACAGGGAAAATGCACCAACAGGAACACACTGAGCTAGAATTCCTAAAAAAAGTTCCAAAAAGAGAGAAAAAAAAAAGATTAAAGCAATTTTCTTTCTCTTTCTTATTTATCACCCCCACTGTTTTCAATATAAAACAAGGAAAGGGAAGAAAAACCCACTGTAAGTGAGGAATCAGCAGCCTTTACATTTCTTTTATGCAGGTGAATTGTTCTCATTAATTAGGATATTTTTGTTTTGGACAAGTTCCCCAAAATTATGAGGGGTGAAAGATCAAAAAGAACTTCTTTGATCAAATTTCCCAAGCAGGAAGCACTTTTCCTACTCTTCTTTCCTTTCCTTAGTCTGGATTTTTACAGTTACCTGGTGGCTTTGTTTGCTTCTGTACATTTACAGAGCATACCTCCCTGACATTAACTAACCCCAGCTTTTTTTTTTTTCTACAGACCACCTTCAAGACCAACATAAATGTGAATTTAAAAGTGAACACACTTTCAGAAGACAGAGTGGAAGATAAAAGACACGGAGTGAAGCTGTGGATGACGTGTGTTTGCTATTGCACAGAGAGATGGGGAAACAACCAGCCACAAGGAAGAGTGAAGAATTGGAGCCAGCTCGGCAGGTCACACACTGGCAATGCCTCAAGGACAGGAAACAAATGATGCACTGCTGTGTTTGTAATAGGATGGAGGGGAAGGGATGGCAGGCAGGGAACACACTCCCGTGGATGGGAGGAGTAGGAGGGAGATGCTGGTGGAGGCAGGAAAATCCACCCCCTGAGCTACCCTTTGAAGAACATTATTCCTTCATTTTTTCCTGCCTTGTTGCTGTCCTGATGGAGTTGCCAGGGTTCTGGACACCCACAGAGTGGGATGGAACGTAATGGAGGAATGGGATGGGAAAATGGGGCTGAAGACCCAAGGGACAAGGAGAGGAGGCTGCTGAGCTGTGGGACATGAGGTTCCTTCTGAAAGCACCTTGGAATTTCCTGGATAGAAGGAAGGCTGAGAGCAGAAGGGACAGAAAGCATCAGATGGGGACACAGGGATTGGGTGATGAGTGTCAGGGAACCTCAGTGTTATGGAGCACAAGGGAAACAAGAGGGATATGGACAAAAAATAAACAATAATAAATATTTCAGGACCTGCACTACTCCTGACAGCTGTAACAGGAGTATATCAAGAGCTCCCACAAACCCTGGAAATTTCATTAAGAAGCCCACAATGCCTGGACACATATGGAATTATGATACTTCTCATCCTTTCCTATGTCAAAATCCTCCAAGCCTCAGCTGCCTTAAAAAGTTGTTTATAATAAATACATCTTCTTAATGCTAGCATATAGGGTATTTGCAGCTGGATAGATTTGACTGATATAGCACATTCTTTATGGCGATCATTCCTTGATTAAAAAAAATATTTTTTCTGTGTCAGGCTCTTTCTGTCACTATCGACCATAAATCAATTTGTCACGTAAATGGTAATAAAACAAGAGGTGTTTGTTCTCTCAAACACCACTCAAGTGGGTTTTGCAACACGGTTGTAGCTCTGCTCGGACGTCAGACTCGGTGATCCTTGCCCTGATGGTCCTGGGAGGGCAGCACAGCTCCGTGGCACTGGAAGGGGTGAGGGCAAGAGTCAGGGACTGATCCAAGCATCACTGGTGTCACAAGGGTCACTGCTCCTGTGCCAGTGCTCACTGCAGACCTCCCCACACAACCCAGATCCAAAAGGAATTGTTTAAAATTCGGTGTTCCGTCCTGGTCAGGGGTGCTGCAGAGTGTGCGTTTGTACCTGTGAGGGTCTCTGTGTATTTTAATAAGAATAAACCTTTTCACTCACTGCAATGACTGTCAGAGTCCCACAAAGTGATGCTGAAGCTGCTTCTCCTTTCTGTGTAAGATTCCCAGAAATACTGCTTTGCAAAAACCACTTTCTACTAGTGAAATGTTCTTATTTCTTAAAATCTTCCTAGCCTGGCAGCACAGCACAAGTTGTCTGTGCTGCAGGGACCCAAGTTGCAGCCTGACTTGCCAGCCATGCATCTGCCACTCCTCACTTTCCGAGCGTCTCCAATTTCAGCCTGGCATCTCTGATCGTAAGTCTACTTAACCATTTTAATAGCACTAAATGGAGTCTGTGTTCCTGCCCTTATCTGCTCTCTATGTCTTCCGGGTCATACATGCTTAGTTTACTGTCAGAGACAAGTTTTTACTGCTGTCAGCACTGCAGCGTGCGGTACCTGCAGAGCAGCAGGCTGCGGGCTCTGCGCTGCGTCCTCGCTGGCAAGGAAATTACCACCCGCAAGCTGATTCCTCAACATTTGTGGTTTCTTAATTGGTACCATCAAGGAAAAATGCTGGAGAAAAAAAAGAAAAAAACAACTCACTACATGGTGCAAAAGAAAAGGTGATGTTATCTATTTACAATCCTTTTGTGCAGCAGTAATAATAATTAACATAACAACAAGGACTAATAATTAGGATTGTCTGCATTGAGTTAAGGACATGATTTTGTTTTCCTTTGTGCACATGCAAATCTGAACTCATTTTCCTCTTGTCACCAGAGGGAAAAAAGTGTGAGAGAATTAGTCCACAGGCAAGGAACATGCATTTATCTGGGCATATTTAGCTCTGGTTACCCCCAGACCCTAATCCACTGTTGGCAGGGTAACCCCCAGCACATACCCGTGTTCCCATGTAGGACGCTGGGGCTGTGCATGCCCACTCCATCTGTATTTCCCTCCTGGAAAACCTAGTCAGCTGTCTTTAAAACCATATCAAACAGAACAATGCAAGTGGAGATGATAAAAGATGCAGAAAAGATGCACACGTGGCTTCATTCTCACCCCCCTTCACTCTGAGCCCTGCAGGCTGGATCTGCAGTTCCAGCAGCTCAAGAAAATCTTTGTCAAATTAATAGATTTAAAAGTAGAAAACCCCAGCCGAGAGTCCGGGCACACTTCTGAGATCACCTGCTCGGGTTCTGCACCAGCAGCACTGATGGAATTACTTTTGCTTTACACCAGCATAAATAAAAGCAAGATCAGTTCCACTATCTGGAAGGTAAGGATGAAGTTTTACAGCCTCCTTTTTCCTTATCACACCCAGACTTTTTAATGCCTTGGAAGTATAATGAGCAAGGTTGTGCCAATGCCTGGCTCTCTGGGCTTGTAGGCACTGCTTGTGCTTGGGCTCTCATCCCCTTTTCCTCCAGAAATTTGGGATGCGAGCAGCAGTGGGGCTGGAAAAATGATCAGTTTTTTTATGAACAGATCATTTATTAAATCCCCTTGGCTAAAGTAATTCCTGCCAGTGTGAAGGTATAACAGAGTGAAAATGAATAATCTCCCCTGCAATTCTCAGGGGCGCGGGACCACACTCCCTGTGCTCTGTTGCTATATTTAGCACGGATACAGTAAGTGCATTCCTGCATGGAGCTGCTCTCCCCAAAGAGCACTTTTTTGGATCAGGAGTGGCTGCAGAGCAGCTGGATCTCCCTGGGTGTGTTACCGGGGTGGGTTCTGCTGCAGGATGGTGAGCACAGAGTTACTGTAAACCGAAACCTGGGGTGCAGGCTTGGAGCCCCTGAGCTGGGATAAATCAAATGTAACAGCTGTGACTTACCCCAGCGGTCACTCCAGCTCTGGAGTTATCTAGTTACAGGCATGTTGCTCCTGCTTCATCCAGCCCTGGACCTTAACATAACTTTTAAACCGTTGCAAAATGAACTTTGAATTTTATTTCCTCGGACTGTGAAAAAAATACATTGCTGTACCGTGCCCTGGAATAGGGACAGAGACAGCTATTTATATCATTTCCAGCAAAACACCCTATGAAACATGCAGGAAACTGGAAAATCAATAATTATTATTACAGTGTCTCCGGGTCTCGGGTGTGTGGGGCACTGCACATCCCTGCTCCAGGATCCAGCCCCTGCTCCCAGCATTTGCAGCCACGCTGGCAGTGACGCAGTGCGGGAAGGAAAGGAAGAAAGAGGGAAACTGAGGCAGAGAATTATTTCCAAAGAGAAGTTGATGGTGCAGCAGAACTCCTCTATCCTCACTGCCCAAGGGCCCTGGCAGGGAGCGTGGGTGTCCCAGCCTGTGGGAGCTCTCTGCAGCAGTGCAAGAGGCACAGGGCCAGTGCAACGCGGTGTGGGGCTGATGTTTGGGGAGATGTGTGTTTCTGGCAGGGATATAAACCTGCTCAGATGATGCAGCTGTGCTCTGGACCATTTTAGGACAGGCTCATGTGCCATGCTGCCCCAGGGTTAGCTCCTTTAGCCCGTCCTGCTTCCACTCTCTGTGCCTGCAGGCAGGGCAAAGCAAGGGAGATCGTGTTCCTTCCAGCAGGATGTTCATCCCTTGGAGGAGCTGAAGCCCCACAGTGGTGGCTTGGCCTGGTTTCACCAAGGTGGGCTTGTGTGCCACACCTGTACAAACCTGACACACCTGTGTCTCCTGACAGAGACACCACAGATCCCACCAAGGTTGGGAGGCGACAAGGACAGCAATCAGCATTGCTGTGACTGTACTAATGTTTATCATGCTCTAAAACACTGAATTATGAAACTCACTCCATCACCCAAGAACCTTCTGGGTGAAGGAAATCACTGAAGTGAAATCCCAAGGGAATTTCAAAGCTGGTGGTACTTGTCTATCGCTTTCAGAGAAATCTTGTCTCTTATGGGGGCAGCACTGCAGGAAAAATCCCCATTACCTTTTTTCTTGTGCAATCAACACCCATGTCCTTGCTGTGGCAGAGGGCTCAGGAGGGAGGTGAGCTCAATGCTGGGGAGTCCACGCTCTTCCCTCCCTCCTTCCCCTGCGTCCCTGGTGCACCCCAGAGCCCAGCATGGCCCAGCTGGCACCTCCGTGGGTCGGGTGTGGAGCTGCCCCTTTGCCTGGCTCTGTCTGGGGTGTGTGCACAGAAGGCAGAGAATGGTGATTGATGCTCTGCTTCCTTCAGGTTTAGGTTTCCTGTCAGCTGAGCTGCAGATAAACCATAAACACAGAGAACAAACAAACAATTAGCCTCCCTCGGACCCAGCACACAGACACTCTGCTGAGGTTTATAGCCGTTTTCCAGCTTTACTGCCTGGATAAATCTTTCACCACCCACTGCCCAATCAACCTCAATACAAAAAAGTTGTTTGTTCTATGGTTTGGTGGTTTTGTTTTGTTGTTCTGGCTTTTTTTTCTTTTCTTTTCTTTCCAGTAGATATTTGATTTTTATATTCAGGAAACATTAAAACAAGGGTGCAAAGAGAGAGGTGGGGACCAACATGTAAATTCTGTATTGATCCAGAGGATGTGCTGGCTTGATTCTTCCTGGTGTGGGACCAGATGAGAGGCAGAACAACCTCTGCTTCCTCTGAGCTGTGTTTTCCACCACTGCTGAACCTCCATGTGCAGCATCCTTTAGCCCCACACATCTACCATCACCCTGGTCACACACCAGTGAGTGCATGAGGCCAATGGGTGCTGCCTTCCATAAGCCCCATAGTCTGCTTTATTACCCAAATTTATTCTTCAATCTGAAAAAAATATGATAAATCAGTTTATTTTCCACCCTGCACTTGTATATAGCCCCCAGGAAAGTTTTTTTTGTCACTGGGTAGAAATTGCCTTCATGGTGTCACTGGTGCATCACTGGCATAAAAGGCTGATTCAGATTTGGTGGTAAATTACCCATAGCTTTCTTTTCCTTCATATGACTGTGAATTTTGTCAAAACTTTGTGTGGCAGTTTCATTTTGTGTCTTTATTGTCCAGCGAGGGGGAGCTGCGAGGGCTAAATTAATTTCTGTGGTGGGACCAATAAATTCAGCTCTCCTGCTGTAAAAGATACATTAATTTTGCTATGTTCCTTTTTTTAATAGGCACAAAGCCACCTGGATAAATACAGGTAGCACAGAGAGAGCAGCCATGGACCTGGGTACAGAGACTGTCAGCTAAAATGAATAAATCAGACATTAAGAAAACAGTATATGAAAAGAAATGTCACTTTCTTTTTACTTTGGTTTTTAGCTTTTTTCTTGTGTGAAGTGAGGGAAAATGGTAGGCTCCAATAACTTTATCTACCATAAAGATGTGAAAAGAGGATGAAGAACATCCTCTGGGATTAAAATATTTAGAGGTTTTAATGTTTAATGCCAAATACATTGGTTTTGATAAATACAATAAAGGAAGTATTAATCTCACGTAGTGTGCACTTGGACATGGGGCTATTCCCTAATTATAGCTTCACTGCCAGTGGACAAACCTGGGGACATTTCTCATGGATCTTCTTAGGGATAAGCAGGGATACTTGGGACTGTTTTCTGCAGGAGTTCAGGGGTGAATTTTCGTTGAACAGCTGATTTTGTTGGCTGAAGATCACCAACCTGACTGGGAGAACAGACCTCTGATACCCATTGGCAAGTCATATCCAGAGACAGATAAACCAGGCACCCAGCCCATCCTGGGAATATGACTGGATTGATTATATGGAGAGAATGAGGAATTTGTGTTTGGTGTGTGACTTGGTGTTCTCATGGCATTCCCTGCCCAGGGCTGGGAGAAACTGGGGACACCAACACTGGCAGCTGAAACACAATGAAACACAGGCAGAGGCTTTTGCTAGAGGTGCATATAAGACACAATTTGGTCCTTGTCACACTTTGGGGCTGTGCAAACAGCACTGGCCAGAACTGAGAAATTACTTTTTTGAGGGGAATCATCTTTTAATGGGCTCATTGCAAATCCTCTTTTTATACTGCAACTGGAAGGTAGCAAATCTCAGGCTGGTGGCTGCTGAGGGACATGCCCCTCCAAGGTCAACTAGTTCAGAGCTCTGGATTGGTAGAAGGTTCTCAGGAAATGCTAATTTTATCATTGGTTTTGAGCCCAGTTCTGGTCTGGAGGTGATCTTGTTATCGCAGATTCAGAAGTCAATCAAAGATACATTGAACAATGTTTTGGATGAACAGTTGGATGGCTCTTTAGTCTCTGAGTCTGAAAATCAAAGAGGCCTCCAGAGGCTTGCTGAAGTGAGGACAGGCAGTGATGCCAAATGATGTCTGAAAGAGCTCCATGTCCACAAGAACCCTGCTCACGCGTTCCCATTTCTTAGACGGATCTGTGTCCTGGGCTGTCTAGCCAGAGCATAGATTTCCTGCCAAATCCTCCTTGCTGTGCTATTACCTCATCCCTCTGACACACCGTTTGTCCAATTGCACCTTTTTTCCTGCCCTGTCTGGAGGGTGAACTCTCTGAGACAAGGACTTTGCATCCGTTGCAGCTCCACATTGTCCCCAAACATTGTGGATGGGTCATCCAGAGGTTCTGCAGTGATTTCTCTGCAGGGGCACAAGGGACTCACTTTTTGTGTCAGTCTCAGCTGATTTGGGGTAGGTGGAGTGAGGTGGGGAGCACTGCCAGGGCTTGTCAAAAGCAGTAAGAGAAAATCCATAGGACAGAAGGTACAG
Source organism: Cettia cetti (assembly GCA_013401135.1). NCBI lineage: Eukaryota > Metazoa > Chordata > Aves > Passeriformes > Sylviidae > Cettia > Cettia cetti. Next base: position 16,320 of record VZUI01037641.1, on the reverse strand, counting down.
CCACGTTTCCTTGTAGCTCCTTACATGGCCCCGTCACTGCCAAGAAGGAAACAAAGCAGGGAAATCAAGAGGAAAAAAACCCACAGACCCTGTAGCCTTTGTGTGGCAGAGCAAACATCGCATGTAAATCAGCATGCAAATGAGACTGGCAAGGCTCTAACGAGAAAAAGTTACCACCAAGCTTCCCGATGCAGCCCCAAGGCTAAGAGGAGTATTTCACTGCTCACGAGCATCCGGAGCTCAGGCACAAACCGCGCTGGCAAGGAGTGGAATAAAAAGGGCAATTTAAGACGAGGGTGGCTGTAAGCAGCAGATGAGAAAACACAATAAAAGGGAAGATTTCTTACTCTGCAAGTGAATCCATTTACTTCAAAGGTACTACATTTCTTTGATACAATAGCATAACGTTTTTATTGGGGACTAATTGAGCCAGTGATATAATTACGACAGTAAATTAAGGCCTGAAGTATACTTTGAATTTAGGAATAAATTCGTAAATACTTCCTTATCAGTGGCATGTAGGAAAACGACCAGACTGATTTAGCAAGGAGGGATCCTTATGTATTGGCCATCTCAGGAAAACGATGAGCCCTCTTTCCACATAAAAATGAGTGATACATTAACTGCTTTGACTGCAGCCTTTTAGTCACTGCTTGCTATAATCAGTTTTACTAGCGGGTTAATAAAATTTAATTAATAGTTAATTGAGGCTTACAGTCAAGTATACCCATTTTTGATTACTTTATCATCACAGTGTTTACATGAAGGTGCAAAGCAGAGCCCAAAATTCATCTGTCTCTGAGTGCTGCTCAGGACAAGCAAGGGAAAAAAGCTGCATTGTCTTTGAGCCCTGGGAAGGAGACAGAGGTGGTCAGAAAAGCTCTTCTTGGGATGACAGGCTTGCAAGGCTGCAGCAGAGTTCTTTAAAACCCCTGCATTCCTCCAGTCTGACTTTTCTTGCTGGTTCCAGCCAGGCCCATCTGATCAGCTACTGCTCAGGAAAACAAAAAGGCAAACATCAAAGAGCCAGAAGTGCTCTCAATCAGTTCATCCTTTCCCCATCACTGTTCCATCAGTTACTGTCCAGATATCCTCAAAGAGGGATAATAAATCCAACTTAAGCTCTAAAACTGGACCAAGATTTCTGCAGTTTAGTGGCAGTCTGGGTGTCTGACATGTTGAAGGAAGCTTCAACCAGATGTACACCCAGCAGAAACTGGATATTGGAAAGGAGAAAAGCCCTTGAATAATGTGTTTAATGCAGAAAAATGCCATCGAACTGTTTTTTATGGAAGTGTATCCCTCAGAAACTGCTGACTTCTCCTTTATTATATTTAGCAATACAAATAGCTGAGAACTGTGTTTGGGCTCATTGCAGATAAAGTGCTGGAGAGATAGTGGTGGAGTGAAGGGACATTTATTTCTCTTACTGAGACCAGCACCGTGCTGCCACAGCTGGTGAATCTTATCTCTAAGGCTTTTCTTGGGAATAAAGCATTTAGCCTTTGTGGCTGGGTCTTGTTACAAGGAGCAGGAGGGAAGATTCAATTATGTGCCCTGGCACGGGGAGAGGGAATGAGCAACAACTGAGTGCAAAGGGAAGAAAGTCATGCAGCAATCACCAATGCCCTGAACTGCACACAGGAGACCTGATTGACCACAACAGTGTGATCCCAGAGAGAAAAGGAAAGATGAGAGCCTAGAGTGCCCTCCAAGACAGATATGATCTTGGGAATCTGCAGATGTGCTGTTTCGTGCTATCAAGATCTCTCTAGCGTTTCTCCTTGGAAGGGTTTACAGATAGAGAAATATTGCTCTCCCCAGAGATCACCCTAGCAAACAAAAGCAAGAGCTCACTGAACCTCTCTTCCTCAAGTAAAACAGTGTAGCACAGTCCTTGGATGTATTATTGCAATTGCTACAGGAATTACTGATATCCTTGCTGTATCCTTGCTAACCTTGCCTCAAAAACAGACAATTATCAACCAGGGGATGATACTGCATGAGTGCAGCCCATTAAGCAGTTTCACACTCTTGCAGATGGGCCTTACAATATGAAACCCTGGCCAGGTTTGGCCCAGTGTGCTGCCAGCCCCTCACTGAGCTGGAAGCCCCTCAGAGGATGGCATTTGCTGCCAGCTGCCAGCGTGCCCCACGCCTGCTGAGCCTCACCTCCACGTCCAGGCAGCCACCGGCACATCCAAGAGCAGGGCAACCTGCTGGGCTTCCATCAAAGGCTCATTTATCTCTTGTGAAAGTACATGACGTATCAAATGTTTCGCCTTGATTAATGATGCTAATTAAGCTAATGGATTTGAGCAATTTTACAATTGATATTTTTATGTAATTTTGTTTTTGCTCTGCGGTAGCCAGAACTTAGTGCCCTGTCAGCTTCCCTCCGTCATGTTCAACATTATGCACAGACATCATCTTTAAGGTCATATAAATAAACAAAGCAGGGAAGCTCCTCAGATTTATCCCTGCTCTCCCCCTATCACTCGCTGCACACTCCCAGGATGTGCAACGAAGCACATTTCAAAAGCAGGGAGCAGAGTCACCAAAAGCAATATCCTAGCGGAGAAAAAGATTGAATTTGGGGGGTCAAGAGGTTGGATTTGACTTCTACAAATCCAGGTCCTTATCTCAAGTCTCCTGTGAGTCCTTGGGGGCCATGAGGAAGCTACTTCCTTCTCCATCAGTAAATCAGATAAACTAGTAGGATGCTGTCTTGCAGGGGAGGAAGCTGAGAACACAAACACAAAATTCTGGACTTGATGACTTTAAGAGTCTTTTCCAATCTAAATGGTTCTGTGATTCAATTCTATAGCACAGATGTGTCAGACAGAGGGATGCTGACCTAAATTTGGTGTCTGAAGGAGATGCTGTGACACTGACTGAACACCTGAGGTACAGACCAGGTAGATCAGGTGGTGCTGCAGGGAGAAGCTGTTTGCATGGCAAACACCAGGAGCAAAGGGCAAGAACAGGGCATGCCATTTCCTCAGTGCAGTATTGCACACACTGAGGAGGCTTTAAAAATCCTGTCATTTTTATGGAGTGCCTGAATCCCCACAGGTGGAATTTGTGGGTCTTTATTTGTTTACAGGACACCATCAACCAGAGAGCCATGTAACTACTGACCATGTAATTACACTGTAAGGCAAGTTCCACATGTTGACAGGGTAAATAAAATAGCAGGTTATTTTTTCCTGTCTGCAAGGGAGAGGATTATCATGAGATTTTACAGCTGCAAATTATGTAGTAATTATGGCTTCAATAACCAGGCAACTTCTAATATCATTACCAAGTGATTGCCAGGGAGAATGTCACGTTCTGGGATACATGAATCAGGGATACTGGAGAATCAATGATCTGGCAGCTCCAAGCACCAATCCCACCAATTCACTTTTCACTTTTGTCCAGTGTATTTTTAAGCACCTCAAAGGAGGTTTTCCACCACCAGCCCTGGGAGATGCTGATGCCCATCAAAAGGAGAAATGCTGGCCTTCATCCCTGTAGCTGGCTATTTATGCCCCACACTCCTCACTGCTAACAATCACCCTGGCTCCTGGATCAGCCTCCTGAGGATGCCTGAGTCAGATGGCTTTGAAGGAGCCAAGCAAGGAGCCAAGAGCAGGAAAATCTCTGTGGAGCCTTACTCAGCGCCCTGCTAAAGCAATAATTACCTATGCAGAACTCCAGCTCAGCTGATAGCACTGGGCACTATCTGTAAGCCTAAATCTTGGCCAAACTTGCAGAAATGTATAATCTGTCATGCTGAGCATGCTCGCAGGAAGAGGCACACCTGGAAAATGAGAAGTGTGTATGTGGGTGAGAAAAATAAATGAATAATGATTTGTAGGGTTTCATACACTTTAGGTTTTGTGCCTGAAATGAAACAGTGTTTGATTACTCGTGTGTTTAGTGAACCTAGAAACCAGGTCAATGGGTCAGCAAGGAAATAGCTAAGAGGCATTTGGGTGTGTGCCCTGCTCTGCATTAGGACTCAGAAGAATGAGGCAGGAGTTAAAGCTTTGGCTCTGCCAGAGCTGCAGCAAAATTGCACTGTGGGATGGAGTCCATATTGCTTGGAGAGCCCAGTCCCCTTCCCAAGGGAGCTGCCAGTGCAGCACCTGGGGCACTCTGGGGTTTATGGGGTGTTCAGATTGCACAGACTGGGTGAAGGAGGTCTCTGCCATGGCCAGGTCTCTGCTGAAGATGATGGAGCTGTACCTGAGCCACTGCCCTGGGGTATCACACAGCATCAGACCTATTTCCTGAGTGTGTGCCACTTTTGAACAAACAAAGCCACATATTTTTCCTTAAACTCTACAGTCCTCTAATTCAATTTTTAATTATTGTTCCTTATCATGCTCAGTGTGTTTCTGCTGCACTTAGGAAACTGTCTCTTGTGGTTAATTTAACACCTGCAAATTCCCAGAGCTGTTAACCTAAATCTAGTGGATAAAATCTTTGCCATACATTTAAAAGATCATGAGGTCAGGTCTGCTTGGGGCTGAACTTTTGTTACCAAGCACATAAGTGTCTATTTTACTTCCTCTCTAAGACAGACCACTGTAGGCTTTATACTTATTTATCATCATTATCGGAGACATTCTGCAGTTGACTGAAATGTTATGCAACAGACAAAATCTCAGAAGTGAGTGCTTTTGGGAATATTTCTTTACCATACCCTGCCTGAGAAGGACAAATATTGATTCAGAGACTTTGGGTACATCGATTATCCTTTTAGGGAAAGCATGATAGCATTAATAAATCTTGGAATTTTACTCTTTGTGTTTCTGACTGTATTCTCAGCCTGGTCACACACTGAATAACTGATTAGAGTCTCTTTTATCTGTTTTGGGGTTTTCCCTTTTACAGCACAGTGCCAGCTCTGTTGAAATGAACATGAGCATTTTCTCTGCCTTTTCTCTGCATTTCTTCCTTTCCCCCTAAGCACATGTACAAGAGAGAAAGGGTCACTAATCAGAGCTCATAAACCTTTTTCAAATGACAAGCTATTACTTCCCTGGCCTGTAAGAAGTAAGGCTTGGCTGCCCTTTTTCTAAAAAAAATGGAGGGGAAAAGAAAATCTCTGAGGGGTAAACGAAGGCCAAACATTTCAGATGGTTTTGGATGAAAAGAGAGGAAAATTTCAGTGTCCAAGGCCACCACTCATCAAAAATTTCTTGCCATCCTCCTTTTCATTCAAACTAGAGAAGTAGTAAGTTGTTTGTCTGAGAAAACCTCATCTGCCCCAATAATTGACTGAGGAGACCCAGCATTGCTTCAGACCTGAGGGGAGAAACTGTGAGCTCCCAGCAGAGACCAGAGGAGTGATCTGATCTTCTCCCTGTGAAATGTCAGTTCAACATGCCCTAGACCTTAGCTGTCCAAGAGATCAGCACACTTACAAGCTCTTAGGAAAAAAAACCCCAGCATAATTGCTCAAAAACCTATTCCTTCTACCTTCCCTAAGGGTATGGAAAGCAGATGATGGGTCAGAAGGGTCAGGAGGAGGCTCTGATGTCTCCTGGCAATGGCCCTAAAGGAGTGGCTGTTTTTCCTCAGATGAGGAGCCAGCAGGACAACCATCACTGTAGCAAATTATGCCTCTCTCCTTGAGCCTAAAGGAAATCTTTCAGAGGACATCTGTGACCCCGAGAGATCAATGGCAGGTCAAATACCACTCAGAAACATGTATGATATTGGCACCTTCCTGGCACGGTGCTCCAAGGAAAACCACCCTTGGCCAATTCCTCCTGAAGACAAGGCAGCTAATTTGGGCTCATAAATCATAGGTTGTGGGGAATCACATTGGAGGACTGGGCTTGCAGTTCATTCTTATCAGTGTTTCTCAGGTCTTTGCTCGCTGTCAATAGTCCTCCACTTGATGTGGCAGAAGGCATTATCATACAGCTGTAATTACAGTCCTCTCATTTTGGAGGCTCCTCAGCAGTTATAAACGTGTGTTTAAATCAAAGGAATTGCACTGATGTGCAGCCGATGAGGATCTGCCCTTCAGTTTTAGAGGCACCTCTTACAATTTGCCTCTATCATTTGCTGCAGGGGAGCAACATGGCAAACTATCTGCACACAGAGGAGAAGCAAACAGTGTTTTCCCAAAACTGAACAGCTTTAAGCATGTTGGTTCAAAGCAAGGGCAACACAAACTGTGCCACCTTCCCACTGGAGCACAAAGCACAGTCCCTGCTCATGTTTTCTCCTTTACATGTGGCTCTTTACACTCAGAATCAAAGCCATTAGGAGGCATTCCACAACATACTTGTCCTCTAAGGAAGTGGGGAAAATAAACTGGCAGGGCGGTATTCAAACCTGTCTCTTGGTGTCCTGCAGAGAGCTGCTGGGATGCCATGATTGAACTCAGAGAAGGAGCAGCACTTGTGTCCTCAAACCCTTTCTCTCAAAAACTCCCAGATTTGTATATGTAGCCTGTCAGTGCTGGGGCTAGGCTTTTGGCTGGGCTGACTCTGTGTGATGCCACCATGCCTGTGACAACTGAGGAGATGCCTCATGGTTGGCAGCTCAGCCCCCACAGACACGGCTGCCTTTCCCCAGCACTTGCTCTGCCCCTTCCCCTGTGAGGAAGGAAACCTGAGAGCACTTTCTGGTGAGAGCAGCGAGCTTGACAGGCTCATAAATATCCCACTGTGTACCCTTTCCTTTCTGTCCTTTGAAAGAAAAGACTGACACTAAGGAAGCATTTGATCACATTGGATTTGTGCCATTTTGCGGCTCACTTGAATGAGCTGAAGGCAAGAGCTGGGAGCAGCAGAGCCTGGGGAATTTCATGGGTGCAGCAGGTTGCTGATGCACAGAAAGGGCAGCCAGGACTGAGGTATCAGTGGGTCCATCGCTCAGGCCAGCTGGAAACAGCCCCAGTGCCTGCTCAGAAGCTGGAAAGGAGGGAGCAGAGCAGGGCTGGGTGCTGGAGGTGCCTCGGTTTGGTGAATCCATTGCTGGTGCATGTGGCTCCTGAGTCACCCTTTCTGGTGACTTGAAGTGAGAGGGGACAAAGAGACCTCTAAGAAAGGCAAAGAGTGTTTTAAGCCACCTCATGCTATTTATAGCATGAAGAACATCTCTTCTTGTCCACTAGCTAGACTTGTGTGTCACTATCATGCACAGGCTGCAAAACAACATACGGTGGGATATACCCCAGTGGCACTGGGCATTCAGTGTCTCTGCCCCATATAGTACATTTTCAGCCCCATTGTCCCACACTGTAAATCTACACATGAGAGGGATCAATGCTCTGCATTTGCAAACTGGTAAAAGCTGGTGTTAGTTCTATTTTAAACAGCCAAGGCAGTTCTAACAATGTAACTAAATTCTATATCTAATTTCTCATTTTCAGGGTTTGTGGTTGTAAATCTGAGCTCTAGACACAATCTCTAGTTGGGACAGATTGGCCTTTTGAAAGCCATTCCTGCTCTCACTTTGGAGCTCTGCTTTGCCCTAAGATATGGGCTCTTAGTTTGCAAATGCAGTGTAAATTTATAGTGCTATGTAGAAGAGAATAAATGAGTCTTTATATCAGGTTCTTGGATTTTTTACAGCTCCTATGAATAAAATACAAAGCAACTTGAAAGGCTTTATTAAATAAGAAGGTGGGAGTCCTAAGAGCGATCACTTATCGGCATTGTGTCGGTGTTGCGAATTGTTGGTTTTAAAGCCTTTGGGGCAATCTATAGTTGATCCAAATGATAAAACCTTTGCAGGCTTCAGGGAGCTCTGACAGCTCTCACCAGCTGGGGATCTGTCCTGCATTTCCAATGAGGATTAGTATGGCACTGCAGTTTTGGTTGTGTTTCAGTAAGGGGATGTCCCCTAACAGCCCAAGGGGAAATCAGTTTTGATGTGAGTAATTGCTTGGGGTGTGAATGCAGCATCATGACCACTCTGGGTCTGCTGGGCCTGCCCCTAAAGTGGGACTGAAAAAGGGTTTGTGTGGACAAGCCCCGGAATGTGCCAGCAACAAGCCACTGCCTCTCCAGGACTATGGAATGAAACAGCTTTTTATTCTTTTGGAGGGTCTAGACCCCATCTTGTCTCCTTTCCAGGTGAGACCAACTTTACCTATGAAGCTAAATCCATGGAACAAAGCTGCATCTTGGCACTAATCCTGAGGCAGCCTGTTTTCCTGTTGCCTACACCGGCACAGCTTCCAGTGTGCTCTTTTCTCCTTTGCCTTCTTTTTCTGTGCAAGGAGGAAGCCTTTTCCCCCCTTTTCTTTCTCAACTGATATCACCAGTTGGAAGCTAACTGGTTACCCCAACACCAGTGTGGAGCAGGATCTGGAGCTGGGGGTCCCCACAACCCTGCCAGGGCAGCACAGTGACAAACCCAGCCCGGCAGCTCAGCCCAGAGTGGAGATGAATATCCTTCCTGGCACATCCTGGGATGGGGTGGGATGGGATGAGGGCTCCTCGCTGCCCTCCAGCTTGCAGAGTGCTGCAGGAATGCATGTCAATGAGAATCTCTCCTGGCTCCTGCAGCTCAGAGCACAGAGCAGCTTTTAATTACCCACGGAGGAGAGAGATCCACAGCTATCCCATACTAATGATGACCGAGTGTCATCCTCCACACCACCTTCCTCTCTGAACCTAAGGGTATCTATGGAGAGGAGCAAGTGGGAGACAGGCACATATGCCTGGCATATGTTGTATAGGTGTATAAACATATATATCTGTGTATAAATCTATCATGTAAATGTTCTGTCTGGCAGGGCAATGGTGCAGTCAAGTGACATGAAGAGCTAGCAACAGTCAATAATTTTGTCATTTTTACCACCAAAAAATATTTTCATTAGTAGATGTGGAAACACCATACTAAGGCTTCACTGATGCTCTCCTTCCTTTTTTTTTTTTATTTTTTTTTTTTAAATAAGGGAATAAAGAATTGAAGGATAAAGTAACTTTGCAAATAAGGGAATAAAGAATTGAAGGATAAGTAACTTTGCAAACATGGTACCATGGTTGACAGATTCACATCTTACCTGCAGAATAATTCTTTCTTGCTAGGGAAATCCCTAACTAAGCTCTTTCTTACTGTGTTTACCTTGTTGTCCAATATACTTGGGTTTGTTTGTTGTTTGTTTGGGTTTTTTTTGGTGTTTTTCACATTATCACTTGCTAAATATATCACAACCCATCTTTTACTTTGCTCTGCAGCTTTGAGACCTCCACATGCCTTTCCCTCCTCACAAAATGAATTGCTGGCTCAAATATTTAAATATATATAAAAAAAATACCACCATACAGTATACAAGCAATTTGTTATCACAGTGTGCAAACAAGGCAGAGAGGGGAATATGCTAAAGTAAATTTTATGTATAGCTACTGTGTAAATTTGCCCATTTCCCAAGAGTGGTATTGTCACTATTAATCGTAATAGCATTTCTAATATGGCATATTTCCAATATTTTGCACTTAATTAGGATTCTGATCATGCAACCCCATTTTATTCCCGTGGTGCTTCCCCTTGGCTTTCTGAACCCTGCCCAGCTCTGGTGTGAAGGATCACGGTTGGTGGGACAGGGGAGGAGCAGGCAGGGGCTCCTCAGCTCGCTGTGCCCACCGGAGTCCCACAGCACCCCGTGCCCACCCCACCATCCAAGGACAGTCTCTTGCATCCCTCCTGTGTGTGGAGCCCTGAGGCAGCAAAAAAAGGCCCCAGCCCCTGTTTCAAGCGCCAGAAGGGGAAGTTTCTGTGAGCTGAAGGCTGTCATGTGCCCCTCGCTCTTTGCTAAAATGTGGGGTACGGGTTTAGGGGAGAATGGGATTGTTTAGAGAGCAACCTAGAGCAATGTGGGAAGGGAAAGGGAATAAGATCATTTCCAAGTGGGCTGGGCTGTGTGAGTGTCCTTGAGTGTGACTGAGAAGGGTTTCTGCCAGCGCTGATGCAGCGCAGCCGCTCCCGTGGGCAGGAGCCTGGGGACTGCTGCTCCAGGTGAGCAGGGCAGGTCAGGGACTCGAGGTGAGTGTTTGCATGAGCCACCCGCCTAAAGGATGAGCAAACTGCTGCCTTTAACTGCTTTAAAGTGCAATTCCCCTGTTTATGCACACAGGCTTCATACCTGCTGTCCTTTCCTCTGCCTAAACCCTGTGAAACTCTGGCACATTCACCTCAGGCTTTGCTGTTTCAAACACACATTTAAAAGAAGCAGCATCCTTGCATACAGGTCATACAAAGCACATGTGCCTTCCTGCTGCCAGAGTCAGGTACAGGATGCTGATGCTGCACCACTGGAGGGGGTTTTTTTCAGGGGAAATGCAACCAGATCAATAAGCCCCAGTTGAAAGGAGAGGCAAAAAAAGACAGCAAGTGACTCTGTGCTGGTAGCACTGAAACAGTTAAAAAAAAAAAAATCTGATTTTGTTTAAAACCTAAAGTAGGTGCTGTAGGAAACCTTCACATATTCTCTTGGTGGGAGGGTGATATTTTATAACAAGCTTGGTGAGCTCCTGCTCTGTGGTCTAAAGCAAAACCTTTAACCTCCTCCACGTCTGCCTTCTCAGCATAAAGAGAGAACACCAACTCACCCTGCCTTGGTAAAAAGCTTCAAATGCCATGGAAGAGGTGTATAAAAGAGCTTCTTGTATCCCCATGAGATGAGAAGGGCAGGGCAAAAGATCTTCACGCACTGTGGATCAAGAGAGCTCCCCTGACTTCAGTGGAGCATTGCCAGTTTGTCTCTTCTCCCGTTCTATGCCCACCTTGGAAAGGATGGAAAATGGGTCATTCTCAGCTGGGCTTGACCCAGTTCAGCCAGGACTGGGACAATTCCAGCAGTTCCAGTATTAACCCTCCAGGGTTATAAACTGTTCTTAAGACATAGCTAGAGCAGATTATCCTCTTTTTTTTCTTCTGAGAAGTGTGTGAATGGAACAATTTACAAGGCACCAATAATTACCTACAGGCCCTTCAAACAGCCAGAAGAACCATTCAGGATCCAGTAAATAAAATGGGGCACTGTTGCTGTGATCCTTCCATCCTCTCTTGGTCTGAGTTCCTTATTATGCAATAAATAAAAAACTAACTGTTATATGGCTATTTTTTTAATAAAAACACTTCAAACTGCTTTGTTTTCCCTTAATTAAAAACACATCAAGCCATGGATAAAGCATTGTGGAATGGCTTGTTGTGGCATTGCCTTTTACAGCTGGGAAGCAAATTTCTAATAAAATGGTTTTTGAAAGGAATATTGCCTTCATTCAAATCTCCTATAAAAACTACCCATCCATTAATTCCAATTAATGACACTACAGCATTTCCACTAACACTGGTAGTAATTCTTGGCTAATGGATGATTTTCAAGAAAATCAGAATCAATGTTATTTTGGACAGGACCCTTGCAGAATTAATTTACTGCCCTGATTTTAGTTAAATCAGCATATAAATCACAGTGGTTTGAACTGGTTTGTCAGTGCCGTTGAACACAGCCCATGACATGAGTTTTCTGTGGGGTTTACAGGGAAGATGTATCAAATATTTTGAAAATATCTAAAATAAATATATACTCCCCATCCCCCAAATACACATATATATATAATATAATGTTTGTTGTTCAATCACCAAAATGGAAGAGGAGAACCAATTACACACTGAACTGGTCAGGAAATATTGAGTAAAAATGAAGTTTCTGTCTGATAACTTCTAATGAAAACTGAGGAGCAGAGCACATGAGACAGTGATGGGGACTGCATGGGAATAGAAAGTTTTGACAGGCAAGCAAGGAAAATTTCACACTGCCCCTAATAAGAGGCTTCACACAGTGATGGGGAGGGTTAAGTCATTTCTTCCTCCTCCTAAAGGACTTTAATTAACAGCTGATCATGTTGCTTAATCTATGCATCTCTGCCTACCTGCTGCTGTTCTTTTGTCCTTTTGGAGAAAGGGTGGTAAAACTTAAATTGTTGACCTTGAAAAGCAATCATTCTGCAATCACCTCATTGGAAGAGCTAACAGCATCTCTGGAAGCTCCACATAAACACCAAAAAAGGTGGACAGCAGTAAAATCAGGATGGGCTTGGACCAAGTAATCCCCTTTCCCTCTTCCATATATCATCACTTTTACACCCTTACCAGCGACCTTGCTGCAAATGGAAACGTTTGTGTGTAAGAACAGAATAAAGTGCAATTAATGTAAAACTAGCTGTTTATGTGGGCAGTTCTGGGTTAATTTAAGTGTGTTCACCAAAATGCACCCATCACCAGAGCATCAGCAAGGCATCCCCTGTCCTGAAGCCCACTGGCAGTGTGTCAGCACGGCCCATACCCTTGAAACGCCCCCAAAAGGTTGAGCACATCCCGTGACTGCTCATGTGTGGATAAAAAAAAATTCCCACAGTACACCTGGAAGAAGACCAAAGAGGTGCCTGATGGGATGACAGCACACCCCGGATGGTGACAGGACAAATTTCCTAAGCTCATTGACCGTCGCTGGCTGCTTCCAGGCCAGCGGATGCTGAAAATGGTCTTATCGGCAAGAGGCTCAGGGTGATCTGGGATCGAAGGCTTAAGAATAGAAAGGGAGGTTATTTATGCTTTATTTCATGTATCAATACTGTGAGAAAAATGCAGAGAGCAGCAACATGAGAGATTTCTGAAAGAGAAAAGACACAAAGGCAAGCTGGGGGATCACTAATGTAATTCTTTTCTTTTTTTTTTTTTTTTTTTTCCTCCCCCAAAGCATTCATTTTCTAATGATTCAGCCAGGCAATTCAAGTCAACTCCCCTTTTGTGTGGTGGATTTAGGTAGAAAACCCAAAGGGTGTTTATTTTGCAATGTATTACAGAGAAATGACACTAACAGCCAGGGGTACAAGGATGGCATTAGCCGCTCTCACAGCAGCGCGTTCGAGGGCTCGGCTGGGGCCCACTATCACCATCCCTCCTGCCGCCACCAGACAAGAAGGCAACTTAATAGAAGCAGTTTCCAAATCACAGAGCCCTGTAACCTGTCATTTTCTGGATGGCTTTATTATAGCTTTCCCTATCTGAAAAAACCCCAGGTTGATCCTTCGCCAGGTTAAAGGGATTGCGGGGTTTCCCGGCTGATGGTAATGCCGTGCTGTGCAAGTGTTGGCAGCTGAGGAAATATTATTTTAGCTGATAATAAAGAGCATTAATGAAAAGAGCTACATCTCCTCGGTTGTAGGAGCACGTCTAAATGCAAACAGGCTCCTGGAAAACCTCACCTTTGCCCCGGGATGGCCCAGCCTCAGATTTTGGGGGCTGTGGGGTGCAGACCATCACCTGTCCCCCATGCAGGGGTTTCCCAGGGAATCCATTCTTGCACCACATCTGGATGCTGCATTTTGAAGACTCAATTCCAGCTCTCTCTCAGTGGAAAATGTGCTTAACACTGAACCATTCAATATGACTTAAGCACTTGCTTAAAGCTAAGCAAATGCTCAAGCATTCACCTGGTTAAGGATTCTTCCCTGAACGAGGAGTGAGACATGGTGTTTTTTGAACTGATTGATATATTTGGAGTAAGTCAGTATTAATGATCATGTAAATTAAAATCTGGAAGGCAGCCAACTTTTTAAAAGCTTCGTCTGACACTGCAACTCCTTGCAAATCGACTTTGTGTTCCAAAGATACCAACATGGAAATGCACTTTTACTCACAAATATTTCTGGGCACAGGATGCTTTTTAAAAAAGCTCCAGTAATTACCTTGACAAGGTGATCACGAGGGTCGACTGACAGTTTGGAATTTATTCAAAATAACCCTAACATGCCCATCATTATTGAATTCTGTAAAAAAGAAATAATGATAATATACATAGATATTCTTAGCCTTTTTTGCTTACTCCTTCTTACTGTGGCGTGAAATGGAGAGGTGAGGATCTGCTCTGAATATGTTGAAAGAAAATAGAGCCAGGGAAAACAAAACTGACGTGAAGGAAGACCTATAATTCTGTGTCACATGTTAATCTCAGTGAAAAATAATGCTGTCAGGTTTTACCCTCACTGATTCCCATTTGGTACTCATCCAGGGAAGTTCAGCATGCCAGGAACAGGCACGTTGCATTAGTCAGGGCTTGTTGATCAACCCCACTGAAGGACACAGAGTTGCCCTTCTGTCTCACAGCATACTCAGATTAATTCAGTTTAATAACATCCTAAGAGCAAAATGGGATTCTGCCTCCTTGGTCCTGCTAGTGCAGCAGGGAAATGAATGCTGCCAGTGATTGCCCAGTTCAGAAATTCAGTTTGCTGGTGACTGGGTGTGTTTCAGTCTCCACCTTTCCTGCAAGCAATGTGACTTTGCTGTGTTTCCTTTTCCTAAAGGGAAGAAGTGATTCATGTGGGCACAGGGATAGACAGAGAGCTGGCACTGATCAGAGGGCGGGATGGCACCTTTGAGAACATAAAGGGGCTCCAAGAGAACTGGAGAGGGACTTTTTACAAGGGCATGGAGGGATAGGACAAGGGGGAATGGCTTCAAACTGACAGAGGGCAAGGTTGGATCAAATTTCAGGAAAGAATTCTTGGCTTTGAGGGTGGTGAGGCCCTGGCACAGGTCACCCAGAGAATCTGTGGCTACCCCATCTCTGAAAGTGTTCAATGTCAAGTTGGATGGGGTTTGGAGCAACCTGGTCTAGTGGAAGTGTCCCTGCCTGTGGCAGGGGGTGGAATGAGATGACCATTAAGGTCCCTTCCAACCCAAATCATTGTCTGCTGCTGTGATGTGCTTGGGGCAGGAGGGTTTGGGGTGTATCAGGAGGGCAGACACAGAGGGCTGGCAGATTGATGCACAAGAAACCCGCTGTGGCATGGCCAAGGCTTTGTGCTGGGTATGACAGTGGTCACAAAAATGTCAAGATTTGGATCAATCCACTCCTTCCCTGCATCTTTGCTGCTGACTCTACCAAAAGCCTGGATACCTCACTAGTGCCAGAGCCACCAGCTCTTTCCCCTGCAGCATATCCACGTTCCAGGGCATTGAACCCAAGGGCACCTGAGAGCCCCAAATACACTCCCCAGTGCAGGTGCTTTTTACATCATCTCTGTCCTTCAGTGATGTCCCCTTGGCTCCATCTAAAGCTTTTCCAAGAGAGAGATCCCGGGGTTGCCGCATAAACTAATCTTGTAAACGCTCCTCATTTTTGCCCAGGCTATCAGAGCAAAATGTCTCTACAGTGCAGTACATTTATTAAAGTCCTAATGGAATTAGAGTCCTCCCACCAAAAAGCCAGATGGTTGGTGTTTTTATGTTATTAGTTAATGCAATTTAGTATTAAAGTTTTGAGTTAAAAACAGTGTGTGTTGTTTTCTTTATGACATCTGCTTATGTTCTGCCAGCAAGATGAAGTTATGTTTAAACAGGGCCTTTCCTTTATTAATGAAGTCAATTAAAAGAATGACCCAAAGGAAGGGAATATTCAGTTTTGGAAGCAATCGCCTTTTATTACTGTGGGCAGTGCTGGCTCTGGGAGCTGCAACGCTGAGCATGCACTGGGAAAGGCCCTCCATGTCCATTGTGTTTAACAGGCAGGGGGAATAAAACCTGCAGAGTGTCACCAGGGACTTCATACTTCTGAGGCAGTAAAACATCTCCCTCACAGTGACTGGCAGCTGCCAGCGGTGTGCGTGGGTTTGAGGAGGGATGTCCTTGGGGGAAGAGCACTCTGATGGCCACAGGTTAGCTCAGCCCTCATCCTTCATTTCCAAACCCATCACACACGGTGCAAAGGCAACTCCAAGACTATTTCTCGGAGGGGCAAAAAGCTTGATTGCTCACAATGCCACTTTCCACATTTTATTCTCCCTCTTCCTTCTTCATTTTATAGACATGCTTTATGATATAGAAGCAAGGACAGGTCCCTCTCACTGATTTTAGCACAGTATTGGGAATGGAGAAATATTTCTGGTCATGCCAGTCTGCCCTGATGGTGGCAAAGAGAAGCTCTGAGGGGGAAGCAGGATCCTGTGTGGGAGGACCTACGCTCAACCTCCGCTCCCAGGCTCAGGCTGCACCAGGACAAAGCCCAGGCTTCCCTGGCCATCAGGGGTGATGGCCCTCTCCTCAGGCTGGTGTCACCTAATTCCCCATGCTGGAGCTGCAGCCTTATGTAAAACTGTCGAAATTTACTGCTAGTCTCTATATCAACACCACAGCCTTCCCCTTTTCATAGCACTGTCCTTGCTGACCCTTCACATTTAGGATTAGGCAGAATGAAAGATAAAATCATCATTCAAGTCAGATAAATTCTTTCTTTCTTTCTTTCTTTCTTTCTTTCTTTCTTTCTTTCTTTCTTTCTTTCTTTCTTTCTTTCTTTCT